>VZTO01028111.1:236490-273089 GCA_013400615.1 Syrrhaptes paradoxus | reverse complement strand
CGGCGGCACCGGCACCGGCTCCGCGGCGGGTCGGTACCCGGCGGGCTCCGGCGGCTCCGGTACCGCCGGGCACAGGCGCAGGAGGCGGCGGCCGCAGCCAGGCAAGCGGGGGGGGGGCGGCCGGGACGGGGCTCAGCTACCCCCCCCCCCCCCCGCTACCCCCTGCCCGTCCCCCAGCCGAGGGCAACGGGACACTACGGGGGGATCCCCGGGCTGTCGGGGGGTCCGTGCAACCGCCTTGCGGGGATCCGGGATTTGCGAAGGACAAAGCGGGGGGGGGGGAATGGAAAAATACCGGCGGCAGGGGGGGCTTGTTCGGCTGTAAACGGGGCTGGGGGTGACAGGGGGGTGTCAAGGCACCCTGCCCGCAGCATCCCCCCGGGCTGGGGTTCTGCAGGGGACAGGGGCTGCACCCAGCCTGATGGGTGGGGGTGAGGGGGCTCTGCCCACCCCCCCCCCAGCCATTCTGCTGCAGGTTTTGGGGTACGGATTTGCACGTTGGTTAGAGGATGCAGAGCGCCCAGAGCGCGGCATGGGGGGGTGAATATGTGTGTGGGCATGGGGGTGCCCTGCAAAGGGTTTGCGGCTCTGGAGGAGGTTGGTTGGTTTTAGGGGTGCTGTGCTTAGAAAGGAAAGTGGGGGTGGCAGTGGGGAAAAAGGGTGGCTGGGGGGTCGGAGGGGGGATTCAGGAGGCTGGCATTGCCCCCTCTCTGTGCTGGTGGCATCAATGCAGGCTGCACTTGTCCGCACGATCCTCCTGCTGCTCCGCCAGCCATCTCTCTGCTCTGCACCCCAGTGCCCCCGCCGTGAACCCGGAGATGGGGGGACTCCGGGAGAGCGGCTGTGCTGCACAGGCACCGCGGCCGCAGAGGACCTGCATGAGAGCAGCACTTCCCCTTGCGTGATCTCAGCTCCGTGACCGACTCTTGCAAAAGGAGATATTTATAGCGCTGCTCCACTAGCCTGAGGTTTGCAGGGCCCAGAACGGGGCTGGCGGCTGCGCCTCCCCCCATCCAGCAGTGCCTGGATGCAGTGGGGCCGTTTCCCCGGTGGGGCTGGGATGGGTGGGAGCCTGTGGGGTGAAGGGGGTTGCGTGCAAGACTCTGGGGCTTGCTGCCAGACTGCAGGTCCCAGCGTGCTCCGCTGCCTGCTCTCCTGCCTGCATGCTGCCTGCACGGAGGGCACAGGGAGCAGCTTTTCCTTTGGCCTGGGCCAGGCGAGCTCTGGTAAAGGATGGTGCCATGCAAGGACGGGGACGGGAGGGAGAGGCCACGTTTTGGCTTTGCCGTGAGATGGAGATTGGCCAGAGCTATGGCAGCCTGAGGGAGGAGGTGGGAAGGCTGGACTATGTGTCCGGGAGTGTTTGCTGCATGCTTTGTCCCTGTGGCTCCAAACACCACGTGTCCCCAGGCTCCGGCAAAGGGAAATGGGAGGTCTGGGAGCTGCTTTGAGCCGATCCCGTGTCTGGAGCAGCCTTCTCTCAGGTCCTGTGGGAGCCACCAGCGCACGAGGATGGCCAGAGCCAGAGCCATGCCCCCTCTTTGTGTCTGATGGTCCTACAGACATGGTCCTCTCCTGACCAGGCATCTGCTCCACTGCTGTCCCCTCCCTTGGCACGATGCCAGGACGCGGTGACGCCCTTTGCATGCCCTGGCTCCTTTCCCAGCCCCCCTGTTTTCACGTGCCAGCCAGATGCCATTGCCATGGTGCTGTCGCTGCCACATCCCGGATCCCCTCTCCCTCTTTTTTACCCCCTCTGCCCCAGAAACACCGGCGCCGGGCCGGCAGCTGTTTTCCGCCCTCCTGCCGCGCTCGCCGGGTGGGTGGCATCTGCTCACCCTTGGGTGGGGGGGAGGAGTGGGGCAGGGCGAGGCGGGAGCGGGAGATCAGGGTGAGGGATAAAGCTGGGACCTATTTTTATACTGCAAAGTAATTACCAGAGCTTTCCAATCCTTAATCTGCCGAGCGCACCCCGGCGCGATTGGATCCCTCCCCAAGCCTGGCAACAATTCTCCCATCACACATCTCCTGCGTCAAAGCCCTGCAAACTCCCACACTCGGGCTCACACTGGGATCCATGTGCTGCGGGGCTGCCGGCACGCCTGCCCTCCCAGCAGCCCGGGAAAGGGATGGGCACCCCATTTGTGAGCCTGGTTTGTGGCTGGGAGGGGGGATCTGAGCATGACTCCAGTGAGGTGGGATGTTCCTTGGCCACCTTCCCCAGCTGCTGTGGGCTTCTCTGTCCCTTCGCTGGAGCCAGGGGGTAGATTTGGGTCCCAGCCCTGTGAGCACCCTAAATCCCCTACAAGTGCCTTCCAGGGGTTTTTGGCCAAGGTTGGTGACCCACACAGCACTCTCCAGCACCCATCCATCTCAGCATCCCACCAGCACGACCGGGGTCCGCGGGGCCCCTCTCCCGGCGGCACACGGGGCGGCTCTGGGCGGCGGTGCCAAGTCTCATCTGGCCCCTTTCCCAGCCTCTCCCCATCCTGTCGCTGTGCCAGGGGGTTGCTGAAGAACCTGTTCCATAGCTCCCGCCACGGAGCAGGAAATGACGGGTGCTGTTTGCGGCAGCACCTTTCATCCCGGGGCTGGAGGACTGGCTTCATCTCTGCCTGCGTGCAGCCGGCTCCGGAGCACGGGAGCTGTCAGCCTGGGGATGGAGGCGAGGGTTTGGGGTGCCTCTTGCCTCCCTCCACCCACCCTGGTGCCCAGCAGCTCTCTGGCACCTCATCCCAAAGCTGGACCAAGCTGTTCAGCCCTGCTCCATGGCGGGGGCCTTTTTGTGCCCCACTTCCCCTGTTTGGGACCCCATGGAGTTCATAACATCCTTGTTGAATATTTGGGAGTATCCCTCGCTCTGTCCGTCCCAGTGCACGGCCACAGACACAGATCTTGGCAGCGTGCCGGATGGGGTGCCCCCCAAAAAGCTGCTGTTCCACAGCAGGACCCCATGCCTGGGGCTGCAGAGGGTGAGCCACCTCCGGGGCATCCCTAGGTGACCCCACTAGTGTCCCTTCCCCCTGCCTGGAAGGGACGGCGCTGGGAAGCCACCCCGGCTGCCGCCCTGCCGAAGCCGATGGCCATAAAAGGCCCTGAAATGGAGGAGCCGGACAGGGGGGCCGGGCTGCTCCTCACGCCCCAGCAGCATCGTCGGATCGTCCGGGCTGCCCACGCAGGCCAGGCTTGCTAGGATGTGGGAACGGGGGGCTGGAGGGGGGAGAGTGGCCCCAGCAGCCTGGAGTGGGGTCAGGGGGCTGGGGTACAGTGTGCTCCCGTCCGCCTTCCTTTGCTTCCCTGGGGGGCACGTTTGAGCCCTGCCCTGAGATGCCGGGGATATGCATCACCTCCCACGGGGGGTGCGGGGCGGGGGAATAAAGCTGCCTTTTCATCAGGCACCTGAGCTGTGGGGTGGTGGGGGCCGGGGGGGCTGAGGGGCACGCAGCAGGCTCCCTCGCTGGCCCCCCGTTGCCTCTCCCCAGACAATGGCCACCCTTTGTTGGGGTTTTACGTGTCCATTCCCCTTCCCCGCAGCCCAGCTGGTGACATTTTACCACCTCCACGTTCCCAGGGGGATTCAAAGGGCACAGATGCATCGTGAAACCACAAAGCGCAGCCCCCCCCTGCCCGTCCCTCCGCATCCCCGGGGAGGGAGGGCTGGGACACACACCAGGAACCTCCCTCTGGGCCTACTTCAAGGGTGACCTGCCACCCTTGGGGCTCCCTCCACCCTCTTGCCTGTCCCCTGCTATCAGCCTGCATCCCTTTGGGACCCTCTTGGGGTCCTTCCACCCCCCCATCCCTGTCCCAAGGACGCTTGGCACGCTGGACACCCACTGATGGGAGATGAAAGGAGGTAGTGCAGGGATCATTTCCAGGCTGGTGACACTTGACCTTTCGGGGATGGAGCTGTGTGGGTGGTACCCACCTCGGCCCCGCGGGCACCCAGCTGCTGGAGCAATGCCAGGAGGAGCCCTGGCATCACCCTGGGTGTAACCAGTCTGTGGGTGCAGCCAGTCTGTGGGATGCACAGTGGTCTCCATCCCTTCAGAGAGGTCCCAGCGCGTGGGCGTCCGACTCCTGTCCCTTCCCTCCTGCTCCCAGACCTCCGGGGGGGGTTTCCCTCAAGAACCCGGGCGAGCAGCCCAGTTTCTCCCGACTGGTCATTGCCTCCACTGGGGCCTTGGGAAAACAGCCCGTAAACAGGCAACTGGAGAGCATGAGTCACAGCGACCAAGAGGGAAATAAATGCGCGAGGGGAATTTGCAGCGGGCGTTGGGTCGTGGGGATGGATCCAGCCTCACCCAGCGATGGCGAGTGGCTGGCACATGGGTGCTGTCCTGTGGGGCCGGCTGTTCCAGGAAGGGGGGCTATCCCACCGGCGGGACTATGTCCGGGCAAGCTGCAAAATGGAAATCCAACCTTCGTCCCCCACCAAAAGCATCCCCGGATCCGTGCTGATTTCATCCCAAGGGCTGAGCAGTCACTGTCCCCAAGGCGGCTGCGTTTCAGCATGCAGCACCCTGCCCCTTGAGCCATGCAGATCGCTGAAAGTCACCCTGCCATGGTGACTTGGGCTGGTGGCGGGGCCAGAGGAGCTGGCTCCCCGTTTGGGATCACGCCTTGCATGGTGGGTGCTGGGGGGAGCAGGCTGCCTTCAGCATCCCCCCTCCCTGCTGCCAAATACCTGCCAGCCCCCTCGGCAGCGGGTAAAGCACGAGTGCTATCTACGGCTAATCCCCCTGGGGACACCAGTGATGCCTCCGGTGACACCAGTTACCTCTGTGAGCATGGTGTTACCATCCCAGTTTGGGGACTGGTAGCCCAAGGTGGCAAGAGGTGTACCCAGGGTCTGAAAAAGCGTCTCTTTTTCCTGTCATCACTTGAGGCTGGAGGGATATCCAGAGCGGGGGGCCATGGGAGCGGATTTGCCAGGGGTGGGGTGCCCACGGTAGGGGGACAGAAGGAAGGATGCTCTCTGGGGGGATGAGGGGTGCGCACTTTTGCTGGGGGGGGCAGGAAGCATCTCCCACCAGATGCTTCACCCAGGACGTGCTCCCACCCCCAGCAGCCCCCGACCTCAACTTTTTTGTGCTTCTCCCTCAAGAGCCGCCACCACTGTGCCCCCCGGTGCATCACCGCCGTCCCCCTGCCACCGTACCGGGGTCAGTGCCCCCCTCCCCGGGCAGCGCTGGGTGCGGCTGAATGATGCTGGGCGGGGGGGGATGCGAAGCCCCTTTTTACCCCCCAAACCCCCCCCGTGGGCACTGGCGGGGGCTCGTTTCCTTCCCCGACCCCCCCCGCGGTTGGCTGCAGCGGGGCCCAGCGGATGACGTCATTAAGTTATGCTAATTTATGCGCGTTAACCCCTTCCCCGCCGGGCTCGGGGGCTTCTGGGAAGGCGGTGGCTGCGGATGGGGGGGGGTGTGAGTCCCTGCAAACGGTCTCCGCCTCCCCCCCCCCCCCCGTGCCCCGCGGGTTGCCGTGGGAACGGGAACCGGACTTCTGACGTCACCGGGACGGTTGCTACGCGACCAGTCCGCGCGCCCATCCCCGTGTGAGGTCACTGTCGCCATGGCGGCGAGGGGGGATGCGGGGGGGTGAGGGGCCTCCCCCGGGGCCGGACCGGCGCCGCCCCCCTCCCCCCCTACCCCGGCACGGAGCGCGGGGCGATCCCCCCCCCCCATCCCGGGCGGGGGGCAGGCACCGGCGGGGGAAGGGGGGGGTCTTCCCGGGGAAAAGCAAAAACTTCGCGTTAAAACAGTGAAAAAATGAAAAAAGGCAAATAAAGGTTTTTTTTGGCTCGGCCTGAGTTGTTATTTTTAGAAATCCTGTTGGAAAAGCTGCCGGCATTGGGAACGTCCTCTGGTTCCACGGGAAACGCAATTCCCCGGGGAAACAGGCAGCGGTGGGGCTGGGCTCCGTGGGGAGTGGGGCATGGGGGGTCCGGGGTGGGCTGGGGGCGATGGGGCCCACCGGGGTGGTGTGGGTCACGTCCCAGTGTGAAGGCAGCGGCTGTGTCTGCTCTGTCCCTGTCCCCACGCTGTGGGGGGCCGTGGGCTTTACATGTCCCCCCAGCCCGCATTCCTGCTGCTGGTGATTTATTCCTAAACCCCACATCTGCTCCGTGGAAAGCGATGGGGCTGCTCCCTTCGAGGCGCAAATCCCCGCTCCCCTCCTGCCACCAGCTTTGGGACACTGGCTGGGCCAGGCAGGTGACAGCCGGGTGGCTTTGCTCGGCTGGGGTGGCAGCGATGGTCCTGCAGGCATGCCGGCTTTCTGCCCCTTGTCCCTCGGGACCTGCCTTGCCCCTCTGCGGTGACATCCCTGAAGCTGCCCACTGCCCCGGCACTGGTGGTGATCCCACTGGCCACAAGCCCTGGGGATTAGTGGCTTCCTCCCGCTAAGGATTCAGCCAGAGCCAGGCAGGGCGGGCAGCGGACAACTTGGTGGAATGGAGGGAGCCAGGGAAAGCCGGAATATGCGGCCAGAGCCTTCGGAAGCATGCTGAGCAGGAAAGGGGTTGCCCAAGGTTAGCAGCTCAGCATCTCTTGGTAGAACCCTGGGTTCAGCCAAACAGGGCACCCCACAGCACCTTCCTTCACTCCAGCGAGCCCCGAGACTCTCTGGGTCATTGCCAAAGGCTTTTAGAGACCTTCGAGCCAAATCTCCATCCTTCACGGGCGGGACAGAGGGTGGGAGGGATGGGAAAGGGCAGAGCCGGCTCACAGGGTGCTGCCAGTTGGGATGCAGGACACGAGCTGGCAGATGGAGTCTGGCAGACGGAGGAGCGTGAGGCTGCGTGGAGACGGGGTTTGCTGTGATGGGATCTTGGCTCGCTGCTGGTTAAACAGCTGCTGAGCTCATGGGGGCTGCAGGGCTCGTGGGAGGAAGGGGATGGGGATGGGATGGGGGATGAGGATGGGAACAGGGATGGGGACAGGGACAGAGGATGGGGATGGGAGCTTGGGTGAAACTCCCCAGCATGGGAGGCAGCTGGAGAGAGGACAGGGAAGGGCTTTTCTTCTGAAATGGAAGAGATAAGGGTCTGGCTGGAGCTGTGGCTGGAGGGTGGAGCAGGGGTGGAGGGGACTTGCAGCCCTGTCTGGGACATGCCTGTCCTGCTGATGGCACGGGGACTGCTGCTTGCATCACGGCTATATTGGACCCCCCCAGCCCACTGTGGAGACCAAAAGGAAAGCTCCCTGCTGAGCCTACACAAACTTCGCAGCAGCCAAAGCTGTGAGCAGCAGAAAGTCCCCACCCTGCTGAATGGATGAAGGAGGAGCTTCCTCAGAGGGACCCCAAAACTGCTCTGGGCTCCCCAAAGTCCCCTCTGGAGCCCTCATCTTCTACCAATGCATGGGAGAGGCTTAGGGGAAAATCTGGCTGCAGCTCAGGGAGAGAAAGGAGCCCATATCCCATGGGAAGAGTTCAGCAGGTGGAGGAGGAGCATCCTTCTGGCGCTGAGCCTGTGCAGGATCAGCTGGGACCTTTGCACAGCATGTGGCTTAACCCAGATGGTTTGTAGGGATGCCACCATCACAGCCATTATGTTCCCAGGCCCTCTGTGGTGGCCCGCAGCCTGTCCCCTTCTCCTCGCCCAGGCTACTGTGGGACGGGACACGATGGTTGGAGCTCTCACATCTGCCAGACCCAGAGCAATAAATCCTGGCCCTTGCTGAGCAACCCCCAAGTACCCTGCCAGCTGCTTGAGGACAAGGCAGGATCTGTCCCGCTGCCCCCCACTCCCTTGCCTCTGCCTCCCCCAGCCACTGCTTCCTTCCTTCCCAGGGGAGGAGGCTCTAGTTTGGCTGGTAGGGTGGGCAGGTGGGAGGTTCTGTGCCCACCTGAGCCAGGTGAGGTTTGTAGGGAGAGAGGACATCAGATGAGACCAGGGGATTGAGCAGAGAAACAAGGGACCAGGTTTTAGGCATTTCCCTCCTTTATTATACCCGGAGCAAAAGTCAGAGCATCGGAAGCTGGCAGGGAGCCATTGAACAGCCCTTACCCTAAGCACCCTCTGCAAGTGGGGCACTGCCAAAAAAGCTGTCGTCTCTCCAAGGCATGGGGGTCACACGGTCCTGAGGCCCGGGGACAGGATCCTGCCATGCCACCCTGCCTGGGGACACCGCTCCAGGTCTGGTGCCATCGTGTGGACATGCGACACTTCCACAAGGTCCCTCATCCCCATCACTGTGCTGCTTTCCCAGGCTGTCCTGAACACCAAGGGGGTTGATGTCCTCCTCCCACCACCCCATGTCCCCCAAAACCTTGCCCACTCCCTGCCTTTCCTCCGCAGCACCTGGTGCTGTGCCCTCCCGCCTCACCCCATCATCCCCGCTGCTGTACCCCACCTGCTCTGGCCACCCCCAAACTGTGACAGCATTAAGGAGTCAAGCTCCTGCTGATCTGGTGAGGACCATGACCCCCCTTCCCACCCCCCCAACAAGTCCCCTGGGCAAGGGAAAGGGGGACAATGACCACAAGTGGCCAGACACGGAAGGATGTGATGGGGTGCGATCTGCTCTGTGCGCCCCCCAGCCCTGAAAGAGGCTGTCCCCTGCATACCAACCTTCTGCCCCCCCATTTCACCCCCTTTCCCCCCCCTTCA
Source organism: Syrrhaptes paradoxus (assembly GCA_013400615.1). Taxonomy (NCBI): domain Eukaryota; kingdom Metazoa; phylum Chordata; class Aves; order Pterocliformes; family Pteroclidae; genus Syrrhaptes; species Syrrhaptes paradoxus. The sequence goes on along the minus strand of VZTO01028111.1, from coordinate 264,475 downwards.
CCCCCCTTCTTCCCCATTTTCCACCAAACTTCCCCCCCCCCNAGCCTGTCCCCAGGGTGTCCCCATCACCAGCTGCACCCGTGCCCACCCCCGTGGGCATGGCTCCCCCGGTCCCTGGGGGCTGCAGTGGAGGCGGGGGGGACAGCGGGAATGGCAGCACGGGGGCACAGCGGGGATGCAGGTGGTGCCTCCCTGCCCGCGACACACACCAGCAGGGACAGGTGGTGGCCCGTGGTGGCCCGTGGGACACAGCGGAGCTCTCACGTGTTTCCACCAGAGGGAGCCAACATGCCACGAATCGTGGCCACGGCGCGGTGACGGCCGCCCATCATCGTGGCGTCGGGGCGCCGGGACACGCCACAGCCCCGGGACGCCAAACCAGGACTGTCACCCCTCCATGTCGCTTGCAAAGCCAACCTGGCAGGAAACTCCCTTCCAGCTGCCACCACACCCCAAGAAGAAAACCCACGTGTCTGTCCCTCCATGGGCTGTTGGGGGGCTCGCAGCCCCTGTCCCACGGGGCTGTACCCCACCGCCAGCGCTGTCCCCCAGACCAGCTGCCTGGGGAATTTGAGGCCAGTGGTGTCTGGAAACAGAGGGGATCCCCCAAACCATGGGGTGACCCCAAATCACCTCTCTGACAAGCAGGTTTCTCTCAGTTTGAATCATTACTCAGCACCATGTCCAGATCTGGAGCAGGGGAGAAGAAACTCTGCCCCGATCACTTCATCGTGGATGTAATTAGTCTAAATTAGTGCAGACATAAAGCACCAGAAAGGGAAGGTTTGAAACAATGCTCCTGGCGTCGCACCAGAAGCTCTTTCCCATGTCACCAGGTTTGGGACGCGTCGGACAGGTTATTGGTGGGAAAAGGGGGCGGGATGGAAATAACCTGCCAGATGGGGACAGGAGGTGGGTGGAGGGAGAGTCAGGGAAGAAATATCGCAGGCAATGCTGCATGGTGCCAGAGGAATATCACTCCCATTTGTCCAGCATTTGCTTGTTTATTTAAAGCCTGTCATTAGTGGCAGGTGTGTAGGGTGGGATTCACACCAGTGCTGAGTGGATTAGGTGCCGTGTTTTGGCCATGTGTCTAATCCACTGAATTCTTCTCCAAATTCCTGCTTTCCACTGAAACCTGCTGCTTTCTTCAGTGGCTGGGAGGTCTTGGGGTCCCAGGCCCCCTCCTTCATGTGGGAGATTTTTGGTACATCAGGGGCTGGGGCTGAGCACGGGGGGCTGCCACAGTGGGGAAAAAGCATGGGGTAAACAGGATCCTGGCCAAATCCAGGCAGGAGATGCCAGGTTGCTGCTCAGCACTGATGCCAGAGCATCCTGGCACGGCCGAGGAGAGGAAATCCCAGCCAGCTCCAGCGTTTAATCCTGTCTTCCCAGTGGAGCACCTGGAAATGCCCAGCACCTGGGGACTTTGGGGCACAGGAAGGGACCAGAGGGCAAGATGCTTCTGGGAGGCCAGCAAGCCTGGCTGAAAGCCCCATCCCTGAACTGCAGGGCCAGCGGGAGTGAAACCCTTTCAGGAGGTGCAGTTGTGCCCCAGACCCTTCCCACTGGTCCCAGAGATGCTGGAAGCAGGATGTGCATGTCCCAGGCCTCGTGGTGGACCAGCTGGGATGGGGAAAGATGCCTGCTGGGATGGGAAACACCTTGAGGAGGGAAAAAAGGAGAAAACAGGATTTTCCTTAGAACCGCAGCAGCAGGTGGGGACACAGAGGGGAAACTGAAGCACGGGAGAGGGGACTGATGGGATGGGGTAGGACAGGGCAGTTGATGTCAAACATATTGATGCACAACTGTCCCCAACCCTCTCCTCTAGAGCTTCTGGTGAGGGCAGCATTAGGCTGGTGGCTGGCGAGTAGAGGGTTAACCCGGCCCACCCCTTGCCCAGGTGCTGCCCAGCCTGGCCCACAGCTGGGGGTGCTTCCAGGTCTATAAAGGGGCTGATGGGGAGAGGATCTGCCTCCCTTAGGAGGTGGGGACAGGCTGTGGGAAGGGCTGATAGGGCAGGAGGGGATGCTGCTGTCCCCAGGCTTGGAAGGGGGGTAGCAGCAGGGCCATACTGCTGGGCAGAAGTGGGGGGGTGTGGTCACCCCAGAGCCTGCTCCCTGGTTTGGGAGCATGTTGTACTGGGCAGCACTGGGAGTTTTCCTGCGGTGAGGCTTGTGCCAGCCCGATGGCTTTCACCCACTGACCGCTGTCCTGCTGGAGAGGGGACCTGGACCGGCTGGATCTGCTGTGCTGGTGAGGTGTGGTTTGGGGTTATCCTCAGCGCCCGCAGGTGGGATGTTCCATTATTCATTCTGGTTTCTTTCTGAGTGGAGAAATCAGGCTGAGTGTCTCTCATCTCCATCTTTCCCCTTAGAATTATCATCCCTAATCATCTTCTGTCCCCTGGGTGTCACTAAGGTCTCAACTAACAGCAGGGTGACTTTGGTGTCTTGCTGTGGTCCCCCAGGGTGGGTGTCATCTAGACCTGCCACCCTGCACGTGTCCACTTAACCTGTTAGTGCCTGTGTCCCCGCTTCTGTCTTTACTCCATCACAGTGCACATCACACACTGATTCAGCTGATGCGCTGTAGCCCTGTGGCTTGTTGTTCAGCCCCATCCCGTGCCACAGCGAGTGGTGGCTTTGCCAGCATCCCTGGGTATGGTCAGTGTGTGTTTTATGGTGACGGGAGACACTGTCTGGATCTTCTCCCTGTAGGCATGCAGTGCAGGAGGGGCTGGGAGGGCTGCAGAGGCAGGGAGGAGGATGTGGGTCCCTGGCTTTGGGCTGAGGGAGGTGTGTTGCAGCACTGATGGGTTTGATGGGGTGGAAAGCAGCAATGGCCAAAGGTAATTGCATCTCAGAGGGGTGATCAGCTGGGATGTGGTGAGCTGTCACCCTTGGGGGCCACCAACAGAGGCAACTCCTGCCTGCCCGCCTCGGTGACCCCTCCTTGCTGCTGGAGGGGGTGAGGTGATGTCGACAGCCCTGGGAAGTGCTGGCAAGCCCTCTGCAAAGCCCAGGCTGTGGTGTTTCTCCCATTTCTGCTTCTTGACCATCCTGGTGTGATATATCTGATCCATCCCAGAGCAGAAATCCCATTTCTTTGGATGCTTCAGTCCCCCTGGCCTCTGCAATGATCCCTTCTCCCTGAACCAAAGGGACCATTCAGCAGCTTATACAAGGAGCTGGGAGCTTGCCCTGGAGCTCTCCTTGTATCTAGCTCCAATTTGTTGTCAGCAAAACACTACACGTTTCTGAAGGGGCTGGATCCACCATTCTCCTTGGAGGAGCTGGAGCATCCCTAGCCGGCAGCTGTCTCACAAATTGAGGTGGTGTTTGCTGCCTGTGCTCAGAGATGAGTCCTGCCAGCTCCTCCAGTTTGCTGAATTTCTTCTCAGCAGGCAGGAGTACTTTGGACTGTTTGCTCATATTTGTGAGTTGGCTTTTTTTTCCCCTCCTGGAGCTCAGGCCACTTTCATTCATGCTGAAGTTGCCATGTTGCACCCTTGAGAGCGTTGAGGTTTTATTCTCTCTAGCTGAAGCACAAACATTCTGCTGGAAAACAAAGAATGTGTGTGCAGTGTCTCACTTTTTTTTTTTAGTTGAAGTTATCTTTTGGATGAAGAACAGCCTGGAAAAGTCCAGCCCTGAAGTTTATCAGTGCCTGGAAAGTGAGGTTTGGAGTGAAAACCTGTCCCAGGACCTGGAGCAGAGCATGGTGCCTCTTGTGTAGAGAAGCTGCAGGGAGAGCATCCTGTCCCATGCCTGGCAGCTGGGCTCTGTGGCTGCATGAAAGGGGCTTTGAACGTGACACGTGGGACAGGCAGGGCCCTGGGGAGGACTGGCAGCACCCACGGCTGCCCACTGGGTAGGGAGGTGCTGGGGCCTCACTGTGCACCCTGAGCCCAGCTCTGCGAGGAGACCCCCTGCTTTGCCATCAGCACCAGGGTCCATGCTTGGCTGCAATGCTGTGTCTGGGACTGTTGTGATGTTTCAGGTGACAGGGTGGTCATCAGGCCAGTGTGACCTTCTCCAAAGCCCACCCGTGCAACTTTTTCTGTGCCCTGAGAGAGGATGTCGCAAATGTGCGGAGGGATCCCTGCTCTTGTTCCCGAAGCAGCCACGCTCTCACCCCCAGATCTTTTTTCTCCAAGTGGACCAGTAAAGATGCCAGCAACCAGTGTAAGATACTCTCACCCTCCCCAGTCACCAGCTGCCATGCTGCAAAGGCACACAGCAATAAGGAAAATTGCAGCGCCATTAATGTGATCAGTGTCTGGGGGTGACAGCATGAAGAACAAGACCCTGTCCCTGCCACCCCCATGGCCTGTCCCTCAGTCCTGTCCTGTGACACAAACCTGGGAGATGCTCGTTTGCAAATGACTTCAGGGGAGAGCGCTGCAGCCCCTGGGATGAGTGTCTCTCTTTCCAGCCTGCATCTCTAATTGCTGCTCTGTTGGTGTGTCACTGGGATGTTGTCGGTTGTTTTTTTTTGTTGTTTTTTTTTTTTTTTATGGCTGGAGGGTTTGATCTTGATTCAGAGAGTGAGTCACTACGTGGCAAATAGGATCCCATCACAGAGATGCCATTTCCTCACCTGGTGTTCTTTGCAAACAAGGTTTTGCAGAACTGGAGCAGCCATCCTTCCAGCAGAAAGCCTCTTCCCAGTCCCAGTTAGAGGCTCAGGAATCAGGTGCTGAGAGCCGTGCACAGGCAGGGAAGGAATATCTACCTTGGGCCAGGTGGGAGAGCTAACTAAAGTCCTGGCGATCAATCCTGGGGGGCACCTTCAATCACCCTGTGAATGCCAAGTGGCCCTGACCCCAGGGTAGGGAGGGAGGCTGTCCCTGCGCTGTGCCATGTAGTTATCTGGTTTTGATAACTCACGAAGGAGGAGGCTTGGAAAGGAATAAATAGAGCCCGTACAGTCACTTCTTGATGCTTGGCAGGGTGCCCTGGATCCATGCTCCATTTAAATGTGCTTCAGAGAAGGTCTTGCTGTAGCTGAGGTGATCCCAAGCTCATTATGGGCTGGCCAGGATATTTTCAGCTGGTGAAATGCTCCGTTGGGTGTCCCCTGGTCTGGCTGTGTTGCAGAGCAGGTTTGGCCGGGCGCTGAGCCCCTCCTGCCCACCGAGCCTGCCACAGCCTTTCCCATCGAGCAGATTTCAGCCAGAACAAGAATTTCCATTGCGGCTTGTTTGCTACCCCTGGGACCCACAGAGCGTTCTGCCACATCCCTGGGACCTGCTATGGGGCTGCCTCTCCTCCTCCCCAAAATGAGATTTTTCTGGGTTAAGGAAAATGTGGTAGTAGCTGTGCCCTGCTAATGGGGCTGGGGGCTGGTAGACCTCCCTTCTTGCAGCTGCACCTCTCCAGGTACATAATCCTGTCTCCATCGCTGGTTGTGACGCCAGCATCTGCTCCGTCACCTCTTCCAACCCCACACGGAGCCGTGGGGCAGTGTCAGACAGGAGCCGAAGGAGGTGGTGAGGGGGAGGCAGGAAAGCAGCAGGTTATTAGCAAAGCCCTGGCCAACAGACAGATCTGTGGCTTGGGGAGAAATAACCTGATGTGTTTTTGATCTTGGGTGATTCATCCTGGCCTCGGTAGAAAAACACGGTCTCCAGCCTTGCGCTGGATGGGGGATGCAGTGTTGGGGCTCTGTGGCTTCTTGTTGGGATGCTCTGGCCTCATCCTGCTCCATCACCGTGGGGGGGCATGGCCAGGAGAGCACCCCTGGGCAACTCGGTGTAATGGAGACCTGAGAAACCCAGTGCTCCTGCCAGGTAAAAAAGTGATTTTTGTCAGTGCTGGTCCTGATTAACAAAATTATGGTTGCCATGGAGCCTGAATACCTGCTCAGAGAGTGTCTGCTGTCCCTGTCCCCCCAGCAGACCTGGGGGACACATACCATGGAACTGAGGCCAATTTTTCTGTTCCTTAGAAAGCTGATTGCTTTTATCCCAGTGAAAATTGAAATGCCTTTTTTTTCCTTCTTCTTTTCTCCTTTCAGCCCAGTTTGGGGTTGAGGGGCAATGTCCTTTCCCAGCAATTTCTCAGATGAGCTGTGGGTCTTCAGGTGCAGGAATTGTTGCGGGGAGAGACCCCAGGCTGTGGGCAGGGTACCCAGGGACACCAGCCCTGCATCCCGTGGGGATGTGGTTACGGGTCCCAGGGCAGCAACGGCTCCCTGCTGCTCTTCTGCCGGGCACCTGCAGCCTGGTAAGGGTCCCGGCAAATTGTCACCAGCTCAGAAAAGGGAACTTGGAGAGCTGGAAAGAGCTGCCTCTAGTGGGAGAGGTTAAGATGTTGCCTGCTTGGGCTGTGTGATGGGGGATGAGGAAGTGGTGATGCTGAGATGAGATTTTGGGACTGGGTACAGCTTTTACACGGGGAAAAATGGGTAGTGATGGCAAAAAAATGGCTAGTGGAGGGTGTCCCACACCAGCCAAGGGTGTGTGGGTGGTCTCTGCTGGGTAAAGGACAGTAGTGCTGCTTTGGAAAGGCCACCCCACTGGCCTGCATTCACCCCCAGCTATGTTACTGCAAAATCAGCCAGACCCAGGTCTCGGTTTGGTGCCCTGCGGGTCTGACTGACCCCAGGGACTGAAACAAGCATCCTCCTGCTCTGTGAGATGCACCCTCCAGACACGTCACCTCCAGGTGACCACAGAGGGACACCTTTCAGTGGGAGAGAAGCCCCTCTGATATCCCCATGGCCAACAGGTTTGCTTGTTTGCCAAGGGGAGTGGATTTATTCCTGTCCCAAAGCTCCGTCACCCCATTCTGTCTGTCTGTGTTGGCCATCCCAGCCTGGGAAGATTTTCTGCAGTGATACCCTGCTTCAGTGGCAGTGAGGGACGCAGCCTGGGGGCTCTTGCCTGCTGCAGGCTGGCACAGAGGGAACAAGTGACTGTGCCTCTGTTTCCCTCTCAGATGCAGTGTCATTCTGTTTCTTGGTGGCTTTTTAGGCTCAGGACCAGAGGGTGTTGGTTAAAACTGCAAAGTCCTGTGCAAGCAGGGGGAAAAAGAGGGGAAAATGTGGGGCAGACAGCTTGGTGAAAGGTCTGTCCTGCAATTACAGTGAGTGATGTGCCCTTGAAAGAGCTGGGAGTGGATGCAGCTGGTTACTAGGGCTGCAGCTCTCAAGCTTCAAAGCTGCTGTTTGTCTTTTCTTTTTTGGCCTCTTAATTCTCCTGGCGATGCTGCAGAGCTGGCTCACTCAACCTCTGTGTGCCGGCCTTAACCCATGTGTGGAGGGACCTGACCAGGGGTTGTCCCACAGCCACTGCAGCGGCTGGCTCGTGCAGCAGGAGGAATCCTGGGGGGAGGAAGATCAAGGGGATCCCTCCCACTGGGGTTACGTAGCCTCATGGGTGCCCCTGGTGTGCCAGCTTGCTGCTGAAGTTTCCAGAGATGCTCTGACCGTGGAGTTGGCTGGTCTGTGGCTGATGGGTTGTGGCAAGGAGCGCAGGTTTTGGCGTGCTGCCAGCCTTCTCCCCTGCTTCCTCCTGGGCAGGGTTAATACAATGAAGTGCCCGATAAGGGGAATAGGTTGAAGGGTCCTGCTCCTGTGTGCGGTTTGCAGCGGGGAGCAGTAGTGGAAGAGGGGATGCCATCTCCTGGTTATTTATAAGAAAAAAAAAAAAAAACAGAATAGATTGCTCTGAAGCCAAGCCCCTGGGGGACTTGGGCGAGTAGCAAGAAACAGATGCCAAGGGAAAGAAGTGATGTGCAGTCCCTGAGAGCCACCAACTCTTCCCGAAGAGATATGATGGCAGGTGGGGGGGGTAGCTGTTGAGGCCCCCGTTATAGGGGATATTCCAGCAGGCTGCAAATGGTGGAGGAAAAGAGGAGACAAAGGGAGAAGGACCCCCAGTCCAGTGGTTCTGGTGTTCCAGCAAAATCAGGGCTGGGAGAGCTGGACTGGGTCTGTTGCCACCTGGAAGGTAGGGGTGGACCCATGGTTCAGCTCTGAGTGAAGCGAGCTCTGTCTGCTCCTTGCTCCTCACACATAGTCCTTACCCACGGGCCCGTTCAGCTAGGAACGGAGACTGCAGGGAAAGAGATGCTGAAGTTTGCAAATTGCTCGGCAGCCTCTCCATTCCTCTGCTCCAACCCAAGCAACCTCCAAAAGCCCCTGTCCCAGCAGATGTCCCCTCACCCCCATGGGGGTGCAGGACAAATGAGTCCCTGCAGGGACAAGGACACACACAGCTCCAGGGGCTGCCCTGCAGCAAAGCCTGGGCAGGGGCAAGGAATGGGAGAGGGGCAGGAGGCACCGTGGCTGCGTGCTGGGAACAGCCTCTGCCCCAAGGATGGGAGCGATGGTGCACCGAGCCCAGGAGCTGCTGGGACTGTGCTGGGAGCTGGCTGCGTGTGTGCGTGCTCAGCAGGGCGGCCAGAAAACGGGGGGAGGCACGTGAGGATGGAAGGGAGAGAGAAATGAGGAATGAGAGAGAGAGATTTCCAGGAATGCTTCATCCTCAAAGCAATCTCTCAAGTGGGATTTTGCTCAGGCTGCTGGAGCCTCAGCAGTACAGCACAACATGCCTCTGCACCAGAGCAGATCCGTCCCCTGCCTTGGGTGTCCCTTGGGGAAGAAGCAGCCTGTGTTCTATGTGGAGGCAGGGACAGAAACCTGTGCCCATCAGCTGCTGTTCCGGCTCTGCCACCCCAGTGCTGTGGCCTGCGACATGCCAGCTCCCTGGCATGGTTGCCCACCCTGGCACCTGCCAAGCCAGCCTCACTGAGCCCCTGCCAGCATTGCCTGGTTGCTGTCCCTGTGTCCTGTCCCTGCTGTCACCAGCCCTGTGCCATAAACTGCTGGGTTTTAGTCTGTCCCCATCCCCAGAGGGGACGAGGTTTCTTTGCCTTTGTCACTCCCATAGGAGCAGACAGCACCTCCTGTCCCTCCCAGTTTCAGACACTATTTCCAGCTTGTTGTTTTTTTCCTTTGCGTAATATCTTGTTTACACCCACTTACCCTCCAGCCCTTCGGCTTCAGTAGCTCATCTCCTCTGCTGCAGGAGATGATTCCCGAGGAAAGTCACATCTCAGGGCAGCCCTGCACCCTTCCTGCCCTCTGCGTGTTTGCTCTGCCATCTCCCCTGTTTGCAGCCTGTTTGCTGCCGGGAGCAGAGGCAAAGCACAACTTTGCTGGTCTGGTCCTGCCATCCCTCTCCTGCTCTGAAATTTCTTTGAGCAACAGTATCGAGCTCTGCTACAGATGCAGACATGTGGCCCTTTGGGACTGGCACTGGTGTGCGGTCCCCACGGGTGGCTCCTGAGCTGGGGCTGTGCTGGGTGCCCTGCCCCAGTGCCAGGCTGTGCCTGGTGGCCCTGGGGACACTTGTGCTCAGCCACAACCATTGTCTCAGAGCTGAAGCAGAGCTCAGCTTGCATCAGTTCAAAAATGTGGCTGTGCCCTCTGAGCTGCTGCCAGCCCTGAGGATTGTCACTCGCAAGCCACAAAATGATCCAGCAAATATTTGGAAAGGGCTCTGTCTGCATCCCTCTGCAACAGCAGTGAGGTGAAGCCCTCCTGCAGGCATCAGTGGGAACGTGGTGCCTCAGTTTCCTCCTTGGGCTGTGGGGCAGGAGAGGGGTGAGTGGTGCTGCTCCTGGCTGCTGTGTGCTCTGGCATCAGGAGGGGGGTCTGGGGGTGCAGGACCCCGTGGCAGTGTCCTGGTGCTGGGGGCCACCGGATCCAGGCAGCTCCTCCCAGCCTGGGCTCAGTGGTGCAGCGAGCTGTGCTGGGGCTCAGCTGGGGGGGAGTGGGGGGCACTGGGCTGCAGGTGGGTCTGTCCCAGCACCTCTCCCCAGGTCCTTCTCCAGGACCTCTGTCGTGCCTGCTCGCACTCAGGGGTTCTTCCCACTCCATCCCAGCTCCTCTGGGTGCAGTGGGGATGGTGCTGGGACCAGCTGAACCACAGGGATGGTCCCCGGGATGCCAGAGCCCTTCAGGGTGTCACCCTTCAGTCCCCCCGAGCCCTGCCACCCTCGGAGGGAATGAAGGGACCGGTGCATGTGCCGGTGCCCGTCCCGCGGGTCGCGGTGCCCTCTGCCGCCGCACGGAGCGATGCGCTGCCACCCCCCCAGCCCCCCCCGTCAGGCACAGCCTCTCCCGGTGTCACCCCCTTACCCTGACACCCCCCATCCATCGCCGCCTCCTCCCCACTCCGGGAGGCGGGGAGCCAGCCCGAGGGGGAGGCACCGGCGGAGCCCACCGGAGGGGCGGGGAGGGGCCGCTCCCGGGATGCGGGGGCCGGTGGGCTCGGAGCCGTAAAACACATGTTGGAGGAGAGAGGAGCCGCGGGGGGAGCGGGACACGCAGCCCTGCCCCGTGTCCGTGGGGCGCAGGAACGCGTGAGTGGGGTGTGTGCATGCATCTGTGTGCATATATGTGTGTGCATGTGCTTTTGTGTGCATGCATGTGCACACATGCGTGTAAATGCATGCATTCGTGTGCGTGCCTGTGTACGTGTGCGTACATGCATTTGTGTGCGTCTGTGTGTACGTCTGTGTACACTCATGTGCACGTATCCATGTGCATGCGTCTGTGCATGCCCCCAGAGCTGGAACCCCTGCAGCCCAGGGGTTACCAGCAGGTTGGGGTGCCAGCGCAGAGGACAAGCAGGAGCACAGACAGACAGCGGGTGCAGGGAGGGAGCAGACAGCGTGGAGCAAAGCAACTTCCTCGCACCAAAGCGTGACGGGAGCCGGCTGGAGCCACCTGCTCCGTGGGGGTGTGATTCGGGTGACCCAGGGGTTGCACATCTGGAAGTAGGGAGATCCCAGGAAGCCGCTGGATCTGTCTGCATCTCCCCAGACGAGCCTGGATAATTGGGCACTGCCTGGGCCCCCACGCCTGGCAGGGTCAGGACGGCAGCGGAGCCGATCGATGCCTTACTCATCGCGGAGGCCACGCAAATGGCAAACCCCTGCGTTGCGAAGGCTGCTGGTGGGGCTGGAGACGGCCGCGCTGCGCTCCCCCGGGACTCTCCTCAAGTCAAAGTTTATTACTTTAACGTATTTCCTCTCTCTCTCTTTCTGAAGAGCATCTTTTCGGCAGCGCTGCTTTGCAAACCAGGAGCCAGCCCCCGGCAGGAGCAGAGTCTCGGCACCGGGCTTTGCTTGCCCAGCACCGGGAGAGGAAGCCCCCGACACCCCCAGCTCACTCACCAGCCTCTTGGCTGATGAGGACGGGAGGGAGAAGGTGGAAAAGGGCAGGCGGCTTCTCCGGAGGGGAGAGCAGGGGCAGGATTTCATTAGCCTGCCTCTTAAGGCAGTGAAGTCTCCATCCCCTCCCACGCTTCCTCCCTGGCTGGACCCCCTCCGGCAGAGGGGTGGTGGGACCTCAGCCTTCATCTGGAGCTTCCCGACAAGCCGTAAGTCCTTCTTGGGTTGGAAAATCAATTTTTGCTCTGTCTGTTTTGTGATCGCCCCATCAGCTCCTCTGCACAGCTGGTAGAATTGGAGCTGGGATAGATTTTTGGGGTTGGCTTTGGGGCTGTATCCTGCTCTGCTTTGGGAGCAAGGAGAGGGGACAGTCCTGCTCAGATCCCCCCAATAATGGGACTAAGGGGCCAAGGTGGGCTGGGAAGCTGCCAGGGTTGTGTGTGGATGGGAAAAGGGCAAGGAGAGCTTGGGAAGCCTGGAGGGAGGTTTGGGGGAGATTTTTGGCAGTTTCCTGAAGGAAAGGCTGTGGCTGGGGCAGGATGGGGGTGAGGGTGCTGAACCGTGGGGAGGAGCAGCATCCTGGCACCCTGACATCAACGGGGAGAGGGGCAGAGGGAGTGGGGGACTGCAGCGGGGTTGGGAAAGCATCCCACAAACCTCCCTGTCTCTCTGCAGCCATGAATCCCTACATCAACTGCTCCAGCCCTGAATTCCTCCTGCCCCAGCGAGACTTTCCCGTGGAGCCCATCAGCCCCGATCTCTGCAGCAGGACTCACCCAGAGACCTTGATGGACCCCAAGGATGCCAACCTGACAGAGGAGCAGCTGCGGGATAAGTACCTGGGACCTCGCCGGTCCAGTTTCTTTGTCCCTGTCTGTGTCATCTACCTGCTGATCTTCGTGGTGGGGGCTGTGGGCAACACGCTCACCTGCATTGTCATCCTCCGGCACCGCTTCATGAGGACGCCCACCAACTACTACCTGTTCAGCCTGGCTGTCTCAGACCTGCTGGTGCTGCTGCTGGGGATGCCGCTGGAGCTATACGACATGTGGAGCAACTACCCCTTCCTGCTGGGTGCCAGCGGCTGCTACTTCAAGACGTTGCTCTTCGAGGCCGTCTGCTTCGCCTCCATCCTCAACGTCACAGCCCTGAGCGTGGAGCGCTACATCGCTGTGGTGCACCCGCTCAAGGCCAAGTACGTGGTGACCAGGAATCATGCCAAGAGGGTCATTGGCACCATCTGGGTCTTGTCGGTCATCTGCTCCATCCCCAACACCAGCCTCCATGGGCTGCAGCCTCTCTACGTGCCCGGCCGAGGGCGGGTGCCCGATTCGGAGATCTGCACCCTGGTGAAGCCGCGCTTGACCTACAACCTCATCATCCAGATCACCACCATCGTCTTCTTCTTCCTGCCCATGGGGACCATCAGCGTCCTCTACCTGCTCATTGGCCTGCAGCTCAAGAAAGAAAAGATGTTGGAGGCCTTGGGAGCCAAGTCCAGCAGCAGCCCCGACTGCCACAACACCCAGGGGCAGAAGAAAGTCAAGAGGAGGCAGGTCACGAAGATGCTGTGTGAGTCCAATGCTGGGAAGTCCAGTGCTGGGGATGGGCAGAGAGCCAGGGAGTATGTCCCCAAGGCTGTGTTGGGAGGGTGCTGGGGGAAACTGAGGCACGGCCATCCCACAGCACTGAGACTGGGTCGTCCTGGAGGAAGGCTGCAGGGCTGGCTCATGGGGTGTCAGGGCAAGGGCAGGTCTGGTGGTTCCACTCCAGCGATGGGGATTGCTCATGCCAGCTCCCTCCTGGCTGCAAGACCCCCCCTCCTCCTCAGTGCTGGGTGAGAAAGGGAAGGGGATGGGATGGGATGGGATGGGATGGGATGGGATGGGGGAACCTATCCCCTGTCCCCCAGCCTGGACTTCATGTGCTGGGAGTGATGGTGGGATTTTCCAGAGAGGGACCAGTTCCTACCCAGCCTTGCAGCCCCCGCAACCGCCCCTGGGGCAGTGATGCACTGACCCAAGGCTGGGCTGGAGCATCCCTCTGTCCCGCTGCTCTGTGCCCTTGCTCTGCTCCCTAGCCCCGTCCCCGCAGCCCCTGGCCCCCTTCCCAGCAGCAGGAGCTGGCTGTCCTTGGGCAGTCGTCTCTCCCCGGCACGCTGACCTCCGCGTGCTCCCAGCCCCGTGACAGCACAGCGATGGCGGGTTGCCCAGCGCAGTCCATCGGCAGGGCCAGGGCTACTGCTCTGCCACATCCCAGACAAGTGGCAACTGGTCCCCAGCTTCCCCCGGCACTGGGGCTGGGAGGACGACAAAGGAGGGCTTGTACCCGCATGCCAGGGAGATGCAGCATGGCACAGGTATGGCATCATGTGGGGACGCATGGGTTACAAAAAAAATATCAGCAGAGCACAAGGAGAGGGTGCAAATAACTCAGACTCCTTGGACCTGGCCATGCCCCGTGGGTTACCCAGTCCGTGGGGAACACTTCTGCTTTGCTGGCAGAGGTGTTGGGGTGCCCAGAGGCCGGATGCCTGCAGAGGCATCCCCCAGCCATGCCGTGGGGCTGCAGTGGGGTCAGCTACCTGCTGACGGGGACCAGAGACGCATGGTGCAGCCCTGGCAGGAGCTGGAGGGAGGGAGAGCCTGTCCGGACCTCCAGCCCCTCCACAGCAGGTCAGCGAGGCATGGGGGCCCCATCTCCCTCTCCCCCTTGCTTTGTTGTGTGTTCTTTGCTGCATCCAAAGCCGAAACAGGGCAGTGCTTGGACAGGGGCTGGAAGTCCCCGGGGGGGTAAGCCCCATCCCTCCAGTAACACCAGCTCCTCGGCTCCCCACAGTCGTGCTGGTGGTGGTGTTTGGGATCTGCTGGGCCCCCTTCCACACCGACCGCCTCGTCTGGAGCTTCATCTCCACCTGGACCAGCCACATGCTCCACATGTTCCAGTATGTCCACATCATCTCGGGCGTCTTCTTCTACCTGAGCTCGGCCGCCAACCCCATCCTCTACAACCTGATGTCCACCCGCTTCCGCGAGATGTTCAAGGAGGTGATGTGCCACTCCGGCCACCACCCGCCACGCTCACAGAAATACTCGCCCAGCGTCACCCGTGCCACCACCCGCAGCACGGAGTGCGAGCCCATGCCCAGCGCCAGCGGGCCGCCCCTCTCCGATCCCGAGGAGTACGAGCTGGAGGAGGTGGAGGGGGGCCAGGCCACCCCACATGCAACATCCCTCTGCTGATGAGTGGGAGGATGCGGGGAGACTGGGACCAGCTTTCCCCACCACCAGCATCCATCTGACTGTGGCACCCATCCCGGGGTGGGGAGCGGGGCATGGGGAATGATGGGGGGGTCCCCACTTCTCCGTGCCATCCCACTGGGATGCGAAGGCTGCCAGGCTGGTTTTCTTGGCAGTGCTCCTCCAGGGACATGGTGACAGTTGCTGTCCCTCGTCACACCGTGCCCTGGATCCATTGTACCCGCTGTGCTCAGCACCAGGGCTGGCCAAGGCCAGGGCATCCCTTGTGGCATGGGGATGGCTGGCTTCCTACACCAGGGATAAGCCAGAAATCCCCAAAAACACCCCATGCCCCCCAGCCCAGCGGGGTGAGCCCACAGGTGCAAGCATGGGGATGTCAGGCACCCTGGGCTATTTGGGGACGCTGCTGGATGGGTGTCCCAGGAGGTGCTGGCACCCAGGCTGAGACCCACAGGGGTGGGAGAAGGTTTGCACAGGATGGAGTGGGGAAAAAACTGTTCAGTGGGTGCCTTCCCCCTCGACACCTCCCCAGGGCCCTCTGACACCCTGATTTTCATGCACATCCCTTGGGTGGTGCCAGCCAGTGTCCGGCTGCAGGGTGCTGGTACGGCTCCTTGCTCCCAGCCTTCCTCCCGCCCCAGCCCCCCGAGGGCAAGGGAAGGAGCACGGCTGCTCCATCCAGAAATACAGGACAACGGGAGCCCCTGGCTGCCTGCAGCACCCAGGCACAGCTCCATACCCGTCCCCACAACCCTGTGAATATGCCCCATTGTCCCCCATCTGACCCCCATCTGGAGGGTGCCACCCTCCTCTTCCTCAGCCTGCTGCAGCCCTGGGGAATGCGGTGAGCCCTCCTCCATCCCTGCCCTGCATGGGCTGAGCCTCGTTGAGAATTAAAAAAAGCTGTTGGCCTGATTTGTGCGCTGGTTGCATCCCCCAGGACGGGACTGAACCCGGGCCATCCTCCTGGGGGTGACAGGTGACAGGCAGGCCATGTGCCAGGGTGATGCCAGGCTCTGCCACCGTGGTGGGTGTGTGGGGCCGGGAGGACTCGGGGCACAGAGTGGCAGGGACGGGGTGAGCGGGGTGCGTGCACCTTTCCGGGTCTCCTGGGATGCTCGGGCTGAGCCGGGGCCAGGGCAGTGCGGAGGGGGAGATGCCACCAGAGCGGTGGTGATCAATCTGTCCCCAGACGTGCAGCTCGGGAAATGTCAGGAAAATGCCAGGGAGTGTGGGCTGGCTGGTCGCGCTGCCCCGGGCTGCAAGGACCCATCGATTTGCTGTCTGAGATCGATGCCGCTGACTTCCCGACATATGCCAGGTCCTCCCGCAGGATGAAATGTCGAGGCTCTGAAATGCCACCCGAGGGGCTGTCCCAGCAGCCTGAGCTCATCTCTCACGACTTTCCCAGCCCCGGTTGCCCCCTGGCCAGCCAGGGAAGGCTCCCTGGGCTTGGCATCCCCTGGTCGGTCCCCTGGCTGTGCATCTGGGGCAGCGTGGCTGTGCTGGGGGGGCTCGCCCAGTGACCCCAGCAGAAATACTGGAGGAGCGAGCCCCAGGCAAGGATGCTAACAGGGGCTTCACTGCCTGCTGCTGCTCTGCTTCCAGCCCTTCCTGAGCACATCACACAGGGCATCGAGACCCAGCTATTTCCTTCCCCCTCCAGCTCCCATCGCTGATGGTCCCTCACCCTGGGACCCCTGCTGTGATGGTGGAGGTGACTGACACTTCCTTGATGGCTTTTATTGTCCCATCTCACTTCAACTGGCAGCTTCCCCGGCTGCAGACCTCCAGGGAATGGCTTTATAATAGGTAGTCGATAGCATTTTATTATGCAGCAACAGCCACCTGCGTGGAGCTTCAGGGTCCCTCATGCCGCGTGTTGGGAGGACGTGTCCCCCCACTCGGGGACAGCCGGGCTGCGCAAGGATGCGGCTGCAGCTGCTGTGGCTCAAGCTCCCCGGTCAGTTCCAGGGGACAGCATGTCCCCCTTTGTTTTTTTTTTTATGGGGGGCCCTGGGGCTCAGCACAGCTGAGGTGGAGTTCAGAGCAGCCAGAAAGGTGAGGCACCGGCTTTGCCTTCATCCAGCCTTGTGTCCCCAGCTCCCCTGCTGTTCCTGGGTCTGGGACTCCCCGTCCCCCTCAGCTGTCCCAAATTCCCCTCTCAGAGATGCATCCTGAAGGCTTGCCAAAGCCATGGCTGCAGCGCGGCCGGTGGCATCAGCTGGGTGGGGATGTGCGGGCAAACCTCGCTGCCCTGGATGGGATTTTGCAGCAGCACGTGGAGACAACCCCAGGTCCCCGGGTACCGGAGCCAGCCAGGCTCGCGAGGGATGCTGCAGTCGAAGGCTTTCATGCAAGTCCTTTAATCCCATAATTAATTTTAGTAAAAGCTGCAGTCAGGGCGTGAAACCTAATAAAAAAGGAATCAGTCTCCTGGGGGACAACAGCTTCATGGAGAGGGTTTTACACCTGTCCATCCCCAGGAACGCAGTGGCTGCTGGCTCCTGCCAGCCCCCAGGAAGGGAATTACAGAGCCTGTTTGCTCCAGGGATGATGCTCCCCACTGTGCTGTGCCCTCGGGGTCAGCTTGGTCCCCTGCCACCTTCCCAGTAAGAATTAGAGGGGTATTCTTGCCAGGGAGGGGTACGGAAGCAAAGAGCCCAGTGCGGGGGGAGGCAGCAGAAGCCAGGGATGGGGCAAGTTGCTCCTGCTGCTCCCACACGTGTAACCGGCCAGGGGATCAGGATGGCTGTGGGGGAAGAGGATCCCAAAACCCTGCCTGGGAGTTCTCACCAGCTAACTGATCCTCTTGGGACCCAAGGGAGCCCAGAAGGGCCAGAGCAGAGGGATGCCGGGGGGGTGGGAGCAGGGGGGAGTGTGCGGATGCAGGTGGATGGCTTTGCTCCAGGTCGGAGCTGGAGGGAGCATCTCTCTGTCCCTGCAACATGGGGCATGTGGCTGGGTCAGGCTGCACGCCACCACCTCCTTTCCAAACACTTTTGTTTCCAAGGAGCCATTCTCCAAAAGCTGTCCATCTGTCCTCCCAGATTTATGGCAGCGTCTGTCCAACAGCCGATTCCTGCCTAACCACCCGCTCCCGGCCCCAGGGGAACCTCCTGCCCCCTGCACTTGCTCAGCACCCCCATGGCGAGCACCCATCCCTCCTCCATCACCCTGTGAGCACCCATCCCTCCTCCATCACCCCCCGAGCACCCCTGCCCCGCTCCCAGGAGATTCCCAGCAGCTTGTGGAGCTGTTTTCCCCCCCGTGCCGCCACATGCTCCGAGTGACACGGTATCTCCGGAGCTTCCAATAAAAAGATTTATCACTGCAGCTTTGAGGATTAAAAAGCAATCCATCTATGAGGCTCCTCCAGCCTTGTAAGGCTTTTTTTTTGTGCTGTGGTTGTCTGCAACAGGCATGGGGTGGGGTTTTTTTCCTTTACGGAGCCAGACTCAAGTTTTACAGCGATCGCCTCGTGTATTTGGAGCCTTGATAGATGACTCCAGAGAGTGCCAGCAAATTTTTTGCTGCCCCTCTTCAATAAGCCAAGGGACGGGTTGTTTTTTGCTGCCTTCGCGCAGCCACGGTATGGGGAAAACTCATCCAGCGTGAATTTGGAAAAGCCCTTGTGTGCCCGGGAGCGAGCGGTCCCTGGGGCCGGGCGGTGGGGTGGGTTTGGGCTGCCTGGCCAAGGATGCGGCACGGCCGCCTTTCCCACCGAGATCCCAGCCTCTATGAGGGGAGCAGGGAAGGAAATGTCAGGAAACCACAGCGGTGTGCTGGGTTTGAGCTCGGCACTGATTTAGGCTGTTTTTTGAACCAGAATGTAATTATTCCTCTTATTCCAGGCTAGCGGTGGTGGTGAAAAGCTAACACCTAGTGCCCACAGACTGGTGATGGGTGGCATAGAGGTGGGCAGGAGGACAATCAGCCAGAGGGACACACTGGGGCTAGATGGGGAAAGGGCATCTCCAAGAAGGGAAGGTGCGGGGGTTATTTAAGGACCACCCTGCCTGCAATCCCACCGTCCTCACAGCAGGGTCACGGGAGGGACAGTGGTGCCATGCACAGTGCTCTTCCCCACACCTATCACCAACATGCAGGGACAATTTCAGGGGTAAAGTGGCCTGTTAAAGCCACCAGGCACCTTCACAAGTGTTACAATCCCACTGCAATGGGTTAGAAGAGACAGCCTGGTTAGCCCTCACCTTCTCGGTGTTATTGCTAAAGATGGCAGAATTGATGCCGGAGGAGCCTGTGTGATGCTTAATTTGGTTCACGGGGACACTTTGGTTAAGAAATGAAAGCGATGCATAATTAGCACAGCAGTAAGAGGATTAAAGCCGGCTGGATGGCGGAGCTCCGGGGCAAGCAGGGACTGCTACCAACTGGCTGCAATCGCTGGCAAGGCTGGGGGGGATCGGGCTCAGCCCAAGGACCTCACATCGTCCCTAAGCATTGTCTCCAAGCAGGTCCCTGGGGTTGGAAGAGTGGTGGACCCTAAGGCTGACTTGGGGACCTGACAGCCTGCAAAGGGCTTCCCCACAGCCTGCAAAAGCCATGCTGGGGGTTCCCAGCTCCATGGCACACATATCCCAGGGGTCTGCCCTGGTCCCCTTGGTGGGATGTGGAGGATGAGGGGACACGTCTCTCCAGTCCTCAGTGAGTTTTCTGCATTCCTCTTGACCAGCAATGGCAAAGTAGCTTTTTGACAAGTGTTCTGTAGCCTTTAGGAGCATGTGCCTCCTTTTCAAATGCAGGTTTGAGGGTATTTCCTTCTGCTCAGGACCAGGTCTGCGATGCCAGTCGGGCTGGAAAGGACAGCCCTTGCTCCTCCTCTCCGCTGTGCCCAGGTGGCATCTACCCCTTCCTCCCGGCTCCCAAAGCACCCAGTGGTACCTGGACTGACCCCATCCAAAATGAATTTGCAATGAAAACAAGTAAAATCCCAAGACGTGGACCTGCGTTCAGGGCTAGACCCCAGCTGTCCCTGCTGCAATGTTATTATAACAGCAGACTTTAATTACGGGGTTTTATTGCTCTTTGTGCTTATCACGGCAGCCAGGGCGAGTTTGTCTTCTCTGTTAAGGACTATTTAATGTGGCACATTGGAGAAAGCTGTCTGAGAGGCATCGGGAAGCCAAACATATCTTTCTTATTATCTTTCCTGGGCAGGTAGAGCGCCTGTCTCGCATTAACGACCAGATCACATTAATGATGCTGAGACCCAGCGTGGAGACATCCCCTCCCGCGCCCAGAGCTTGCATCATGTGCAGGATGGTCCCAGCTGGCCCTGGGGCTAAAAGCCAGGCCAAAAGCTCTATTTCACACAGGAATCAGCCTGGGGCTGCCAGGAGGGGAGGATGCAGGTCCCCAGTGGGTATTTGGAGCTGCTCTCCCAGGCAAGCCCCTCTCCATGCCCCAGTGGTCAGACAGATGCCTGCAAGCATGGGAACTGCCGACAGGCAGCAGAAAATAAAGACACAGAAATAAATCTGGTTTTCCTTAACTCCCGTGCCTGACCTCTGTAGGGACCACTGATAAAAACCCTTTGCTGGCTGACACTCGCCTGCACAGGCTCAGAAAGAAGCTGAGCAGCGCTGCCCTCCTTCGTCCCCTGTCCCCCCCGCCAGGTCCCAGCCAGGGGATGTTCTGGGGAGGGGGAACTCCTTGTGGGGGCTGCAGGTTTATGGCAAGTAATGGACAAAGTCCTGTTTTGCTCAGGGTAGGCTTTTGGCTTGTTGGTCCCAAGTGGCAACTTCCACCCCAAAAAGCATCCCTACAGGTTGCCTGTGCCCCTTGGGCCAGATCCCACAACCCAAAAGTCTCCACGTGTCCTCTCCCTTGGCAGTGGTCCCAGTACACACACGCGTGTCCCCTCCCCAGCCAGGCACCCACTTTTCAGTGTCCTGCTTGCAGGGAGAAATGTAAGCCCTGACCCCACTGCTCCCTTCTTGGCATCTCCCACTGCCCCCATTCCAGCCCCCAAAGCCCCCTTCCCCTGCACACCGACCCCTCCAGCACCAGGCTGGGCTTAATTCCTTCCAGTTTCTCATCCCATGCTCAGAACAGCTGGGACTAATTTGCTGCTGCTGTCACCAGGAAGAAATCAAGTTAATGACAAGAAAGTCATTATAATTGAGGAGACCCATCAAGCCTCACGGCTGCACTAATGAGGAACAGGGGAGGGTACCGCTGCTGCCTGTCCCCCCTCTGTGCTCCCAAACCTACAGCCGCTGCCCATCCCGGAGCCGACAGCAATCCCAGGCTCAAGCTGCCTTTTTCCAGGTGCTGCTTTGTATTAGCACCATGCTTTGGGCCCCTCTGGTTAACAGTTCTTTGCTCCTCCTGGTGTTTTCCAGTGATTTCTGCTCTGGCTGGAGGACGATGCCCATCTCTCTCCAGTTCTCCAAACTCCTTCTGGCCCCAGCTCCAAACCTCTCTGCCGGGGCTGATTTCAACAACCGTCTTGCACAGATGGAAAAGCAAATGGCTTGAGCTGGGCTTCTTTCCTTTTTTTCTGCGGCAATCCCGGCTCACAGGCGGTGAATCCATCTGGCAGGAGCCTGAAACACACCAGCAGCAAGTGCTGTGCAAAAGCATCGTCTGCGTGAGCCAGGAGCCCTGCAAGATAAGGGCTGGACAAGGATTTCTTCAGCCCCCTGCCATGGAAGAAGGGAGATATGCGAGATTTCTACCGACTGGTGGATGGTTGAATTAAATATACAGCAGCAAAAAGCTGAAAGGAAGAGAACACAGTAAATGGTGAGGATGGGACTGAAAAGCACCCGATTGCCAGTCCAGGTGGGTGAGTGTGGCAATTGAAGAGTCTAAAGGTTTTTCCTCTTGGAAAGAAGGTTTGTGTCTCTCTGCTGAGCATCCCTGTGCAGAATTAACTGGGAGATGGGATGGAGTTTAACCCTGTTCCAGGGAGCACGGGCTGCCGAAGGAAACCACCCCTCCCTGGACCTGAGATGGGTCTGACGGGTCATATCCACCAGCATCTCCTCCCTTGCTGGGACCACCAGCCCTTGAGAGGTCTCTGTGCCTTCTTGTGCTCCTTACAGCTCCTGGCCTGCTTCCTTGCCCCAAAAGTCTAACACCCCGTTTGTGTAACAGCTCCGGAGCTGACCAGGGCTTTTGGCCAATGCTTTTATTCTGCAGGTGTGGGTCGGGAGAGGCTGGGGTCAGCGGGGAGACATCCTGGGCATGACTCACGGTTTCCCCCCAGAGCTTTCTGGAGACGGGTTTGGGGATCTCCAGCCCCATCCAGAGGGTGAGGATGAGGTCCCAGCACCCGGCTCTTCTGTGCCAGCGATAATTTTGGTCACAAAGCCTGACCGCGCTCAAGCCAGAAATTAGCAGAACAATTTAAAACTATAGGAGAGGGCTGGCCAAGCAATCTGCTCTCCTTTCAGTCTAGCACCTGGAGCATCTCCAAGCGCAAAATGTAGGGAGACACGGTCCCACCGCAGCCCTGCTCTGCTGAGGGGCTCGCTCCCCCCTTGCCAGTGGGGATGGGTCCTCTCCAGTGCTACCAGCAAGTGCAAATTCACAGTCACACCAGGAAAACATTTTTGGCTGCTGGGACACTCGTGGGTGTGATGTGGCCAACGAGCACTTGTTGGCATCTTCAGGACCTGCTGGTCTGAGTGTCCCTCATCCAAGAGGCTGTTCTGTGCCAGGCACCAGCCCTGCAAAACCAGGTTTGTCTCCCAAGAGAGAGATTTAATGGTTTTTTTTGAAGAAAACAGCCAGGCACTTTGCCACAAGCCACCACGTTGCTGCTGTCCCCTCTGAACCCCTGGGTTGCTGCCTTCGCTCCAGCCTTGGCGGTGGCAGGGGGAGGACCTCCTCTCTCCAGGTGAGTGCAAGGGCAGGAGCAAGGCAGGGAAATAGATCCTGACATCGTGCAAATATCCCCTTGAGTCCAAGGCACTGGGGAAAAGAGAACAGACCAAGCATGAGTAAGCAAAGCGGGACTCTCCCTGCTCGGTGCATTTTGCATCCTCCCATCCTTCCCGTGCTAAACGCACCTTTTAATACCCGGAGGGTGAAGGTTTGCGCTACGCAGCACTGCACAAATTCTGCATTAATGGCCGTGCAGCTCCAGCCAGCCTGGTGCTCTTTCAGACCCACCAAGGTTTGTGTTTTGCTGCTTTTCCAGCAGCAGGGAGCCGGGATGCTCTCGTCTCTGCTGCCTTTGCTGGGGGTGGGAGCAGCGCTCAGCCCATCTGCAGGATCACTTCCTTACCCCAACAGGGATTTTGGCCAAGGCTTTTGTAGAAGGTGTGATGGTGGGACCAGGTGCCATGTTAACCCCTTCACTGCTGCTACCCCAGTGCGTGGGAGGGTTTGGGCCAGTGTCATACAGAAACTGCTGGTCGCCTCTGGGCACAGGCAGCCTTCACCTGCAACATGATGGAGCTGCTTGAAAACCAAAGACCAGGGAAAACCCATTTAAAAAAAACAACCAGGTGCTGTTGTAGCTTTCCCTGAGATCCCCCTCTCCATTCTGGACCTTTCTCCCAGCACAATGTCCTTTCCCAGATGGGTTTGCCCCCTCCCAGCTGTGGGGTGTTTTATCACCCCCAAGGTTGGACGATGCTGGTCCCGTGGTGGGAAGCACCTCGTGCAGCAGAGCTCGCTTTCCCCAGGAGCAATGGACCGAGCCAGGGTGAGGATGTGGGCGCAGGGTGAGCCCCAGCGAGGCAGTGGGACCAGTTTGGGTGCTGCTCAGCTGAAAGGTGCAGGGTGATGCCACCCTCCTTGCAGGAGCCCCAGCCAATTTCAGCAAGTTTAGGCACAAGGCTCACAGCCCGGAGGGTGCTGGGTTTGGCACCCATAGCATTGGTGATTCATTCTGCTCCCAAAAAGGTGCACGGAGCAAGCCCCACACCACGGCACAGACCCTGACCCCTGCCCATCCCCATGGGGACATCCCCAAGCCTCAGTGCAAAGGGGTGCAGAGACCCAGCACCATGCTTTCCTTACCGCCCCAGCCTCCTCAGGAAACACCTCTTGCTTCTAATATCCCAGCAAACGCTCAGCAAGGCTTTTAGGCACGTGTATGTACCACCACAGGTATGTATTTAGGCTGACCTCGGTCTCAGAAAGGCTTTTCTGGAGGAATTGCAGCAGCTCACCCAGTCGGGGCTGCCTTACCTGGCGAGGTGGGACATGGGGAGCACCCGGCACTCCTGCCTCAGGGTCCCCTTGTGGCCACCCCCAAAGAGCTGGAGGCACCTTCTTCCTCATCCCTGGGGGCTGTGAGAAAGCAACTTCCCTTCTCTTTCCTTCCAGCCTTATTTATTTTTTTTAAGACTCTTTAAAGAAATAAAGAGTCTGGATTTCAAGCTGTGAATCAAATCTTCAGGAGAAATGTAACTTCGTGAAGGTAAGACAGGCAAGAAACAGTGCTCAGAGGTTATCTATCCTGCTCGGAATAACTGTAAAAACCCTCTTTTTCCAAGCAATGGGGTACCCAGATCCGTTCTCCTGGGCAAGGCAGAAAGTGCCAACCACCTGTAAATTATATTAATGGACCTTTTATTGGGCAGATGCTACGTTATTGGACTATGACATGGGGCAGAAAAAGTAATGAAGGTAAATGGTGCAGAGCCACCAGAGAAACAAATCAAATAAGGGTTTGACAGCATGATCTGCGCTTGTATTTGCTCAGAGAAAATTGCAAATGCTTTTGGTCTTCATGTTGGAGGCCAGGAAGAGCTCTGGCAGGGGGTTGCTGACATGGGTTTGAGAGCTTGGATGGAAGTTGTGCCTCTAGTGGCTTTGATGCAGTTCATCCCAGGCAGTGTGCAGGCTCTGCCCTGTGCTTCACGTCGTCTGTGTAATAAATATGCTCCAGCAGCCAGCTCATTATTGGGAATATACAGCCTGGCAGTTGGTGGGCAGACCTTGCTCCTGCCTGTGCCATGGCTTGTTATAAAAGGGTTGTTCTACTCAGATTTACCTTCCTGATCCCGTGGCTGACAACATCCCCGAGCTGTGCTGGGAGCAGCACGGATGCTCGGAGCCCAGACCCTCATCCCCACTGCCCACCCATCCCATGGCTGGGGGGGCTTCCCTGGGGAAGGGGCTGCCTGCCCCCTCCATGGTCCTTCCAGCCCTTCCCTGCTCCCTGGGAGAAGCTCTTGCTCCTGCAGGTCGTCACAGCACTAATTCAGGTCCTAAGGTTTTTCAGTGCAGGCTCCCATCCCACGTAACCTTTATACTCCTCAGGAGCATCCTGTGCCCCTTCCTCGCCATCATATAAGCAATTATTAATGCATTAGTGTTGGGCTGCTGAACCATAATGTCTTTATAGTCAATAGCGTTAAGCATTTAATTACCCAGCGGGACGAATCAATGTGCTCCTTTCTTTGCTCTACAATTAAAACCGAGCTGGAGAGACGCAGCATCATTTTCAGTCTGCTTTACGCTTCCTCGCCATTTCGTGTGCAGGAAGATGAGCTGATGGCTTGTCAGGGATGGGAAGGAGAGGACTTGTCCCCAAGAAACCATGTTCTCGCCTCCCTTCCAGGATGTGGAAGTCGTGATCGCACACTCGTCTGGCTTAATGGGATGCTGCTGGGTCGTTCAGGACCAGGTTTGGGGTCTGACAACACCACTAGTAGGAAAATTACTGCTCTGAGTCTTATTTTTAACTACAGTCATAGGAAGCTTGAAAGCGGTTGTTTTAACTTGCACCCTGACAGGGGGAATTTCTGGTGGTGAGAGCTGCGAAGAGAAACAGCCCAATGTGCTACTGGGACGAGGAACAAACAGCCCGAGAGCCGTCCAGGCTGGGGAAGGACTCCCAGCCCTTATTTTTAACCTGCTTTCGATGGAGCTCATTTCAGAGGCTGGAGCAGGTGGTGGTGGGGGGTGAAAGCTGGGGGGGCTCAGCATCCCTGGGGCTGTGCTGGTGACTCCTGAGCTCTGACCTTCCCCAGGCTTGTGGGGCTCGATGCCAGCCTGGGTCGCTTGAGCTCTGCAGGTACAGTGAAGTGCAAAGAGAACCTTTCCAAAAAGCCTCGTCTCTTCGCCAGACCTCCTGATGCAACCACGAAAGCCTTTGCGCTGTGGCTCTGCTCTCCCTGGTTGCATTCAGCTCTGTCCCGGTGTTAGAGGTAAGGACACGGGGAAGCCCGGGGTTTGCTGTGCTGCTCTGGGTGCTTGTGGCTCCCAGGGCTGAGCTCACCCCTCGCTTGGCTACAAACAGAAAAATGAGGGGAGCATGGGGAGACTCCTGCTTTTCCAGTTTGCACTCAAGAAAGATTCTTTTTTTTGTTTAAGAAGGGGAAAAAAAGGAAAAAAAATCCCCTGGTTTGGGTTTATTCCAGGCAGAGCGTCTGCCTTGGGCTGGCCCCGCGCCCGGGAGCTGCCGTGAGATGGAAACAGCCCAACGCAGCCGTGAGCAGAGGGAGCTTCCAGCAGGTACAACACCAGGAAAAGCCCTGGGGGTCGCTGCACCGAGCAGTTTGCAGATGTTTGACTCGAATCTCTCGACACAGTCACCCCTGGAGACCTGGCACTTGTCTGGATCTTGTTCCCTGTGCTCTGGGAGATGTAGGATGCACAGCAATGCCTTGGGCACAGAGGAGCTTCCCCCCTCCAGGCTCTCTACGCAGAAGCCCTGCAAAGCCCCCCCAGGGTCTGTGGGGCAGCGCTGGGACAGGAGCGATTGCGTGGGGAGGTGATGGGTGCGCTGGCTGCTGAACTGGGATCACCCGTAACTTCTTCCCAGGCTGGTCTCCCTGTGGGTTAGAAATGCATTTGCATGTATTGGTTCAAAATGCCTCCCTGTCCCCATGTCACTGACTGTCCCGATGGAGAGAGGAGGGTGTCTCCCCTCGTCACCCAAATTGCTCCACACCTCCCTAGCCTGGTTCCTCTTCTTTATTTGCACCTAACCCAAGTTTTCTTTGTTTCAGTCCCACTTCAGTCCCTCACAGTGTTTTTTCCAGGGCTGCAGTCATTCCTCCTGCTGAGCAGAGCCCGAGGGGACTTCCCCCTGGCTGGGGGGCTCTGGGGTGGCTGTGGGGGCTCACTGGGAGCTCACAGGCAGCAGCAAGGTCCCACTGCCCACTCCAGGCATGACTGTCCCACGGGCTGGCAGGAGGGACATCTCGGGGGAATCATCGTCTTCTGGAAACAGAAAAGCCCTTTTTCTTTGCAGGGTACCTGGAATGATCGCTTCGAGGAATCCTCACTGCTGGGACCACGTAGCAGCTGAGCTGTGATGCCAGGGAAGCCCCATCTGATGGCTTTTCTAGCTCGTTCTCCCATCTCTGAGCACCCGTGGGGTGTTTGGTTGGAGGTCACTGATGGTTTTCTGTCGGGAGATGCCTGCATAAGCCACACATAAAACTTTTCCTTTTACGACTGTGCTTGGCTGCTGCTTTTATTTGTTGGGTATCAAATGTGGGGCTCATCTCAGACCCTCCTCTGTGTCCCCAGGTCTCCTGGGAGAGATGCAGCAGGCAGGTGGGATGTCCTGCTCAGCTGAACCCACCAAAGTGTGTTTTGGGGCACTGTGGTGACCCCATGGCTCCCACCCGGGACAGGCATTGCAGCCTTTTGTCACCATCTAGTGGAACTCCCAGCCATGACCAGGCACAGCCTGAGCAGGACATTCGGGGACGCTCACTCCCCCAGCTATGGTCCCTATGTGGGTGTCCCCCCCAGCTGGTCACCCTCCTTGCCCGGCTCCCTCCCAGCCCTGGGCACCAGCAGCTGGGCGAGGTGTCCCCAGCGCTCCCAGGCTGGGGAGTGTCACAGGGAACGGGCGTCTGCTGTGCCAGAAACTGTGAATCCTCAGCAAATCCCTCCTGGGGTCTCCGTTACACCAGCTAGATTCCCTTTACCCGTGGAATTAGATCAACGCTCCCAAGATGCCAACGTGCTCCAACAAGAGACAGCCACAAAAGTGCCTAAAATACATTTACTCCCCAAATAGAGCGATTAAATCTGTTCTTTTGGCCAAATTACTCTGCAGTTGGGAGAATAGACGGAGCACAGGGCTGGGAACCGAGACCAGCCAGCTGCCAGCCCAACCTTTTGCTGATCCCACCCTGGCACTGGTGTTAGACACACGCAGTGTCCTGGCTGCCAAAACTGCCCCTGGCTGAAGCAAGCGTTGTCCCTTTCCCATGGCGAACCAGCACGGGGAGGAACCGAGGCCAGCCCCGGCACCGGCAGCAGAGCTGTATGAGCAATGATGATAAGGGATTTTGGGGTTTTGTTGCAGCACATGCAGGCACAGTAAGGAGGAAGCAAACAGCTATTGCCTCAGGCAGTTAAAAATTCCTGCCAGGAGGCCTCAACCTCTTCCATCTCAATCACCCGGTGTCCCCACAGGCCACCTTGGGTCTCTTTTGCTGCTTCCCCTGGGCACTTGGGGACAGCTCCTGCAGCGCGCTGTGGGATGTCAGCCAGACGTTGCTGTTTCACATGCAGAGTCCAGGTGCCCTACAGAAGGGGGTTCCCCAGGTGGGATCCCCATCTGCCTGTATATGTGACCAG
>VZTO01028111.1:219830-234729 GCA_013400615.1 Syrrhaptes paradoxus | reverse complement strand
GTGCGAGCGCGCGCAGCCGGGGGAGGGGGCGGGGCTACGCCGCCGTGCGGCCACGTGGTGCGCCCGGGAGAGCGAGCACGTGGGAGCGCCGGGCGCCCCCCGCCCGCCCCGGGAGGGGTCCCGCTGGTGGGGAGGGGGGGTGGCCGACACCCCCGGGGACTGTCGCCCCCCTGCTCCCCCTGCCCAAGGAGGGCTGCGGCGGCGCGTTGGGGCGCGGCGGGGGCAGGCGGGGCGGCCACGTGGTTGGGACAATTGTCCGCCGGTGCGAGCCCTGGGTGCTGGCTCCCGGGCAGGGCGGGGAACGCCGCCTAACAGCTCGTTGCCTCTCTTTCAGACTCCCAAGAATCAGCTCAAACAGAAAAAAGTGGCTCCTCCTCCCAAAAAAGTGGAAGAAAGTGAGGAAGAAGAGTCCTCGGAGCTCGAGGAGAGCAGCGGAGAAGAGGTGATGATCTAGAGATGGAGTCGAAGGGATGCAT
This sequence comes from Syrrhaptes paradoxus, assembly GCA_013400615.1. Lineage (NCBI taxonomy): Eukaryota > Metazoa > Chordata > Aves > Pterocliformes > Pteroclidae > Syrrhaptes > Syrrhaptes paradoxus. Next base: position 234,253 of record VZTO01028111.1, on the reverse strand, counting down.
GTGTTAGAAAAGCATTATGAGGTTTGGGGGGGCGTGTAGGATGTGATAGCGAGTGAACATTAATAAATAATTGGTATCCGTCAGTTAACTGTGGCTAAAGAATAGACTCGATTTCATAGGAGGAGAGCAATGTGGGGAAAACGAGCGTGGCTGCTCAGTCTGTACTTCCAGGCTTTGGAAGGACTGCTGGGATCATCAAGCAGTTCCTGCTTCTGATGAGCAAGTGGATGATGAATTAGTCTAGTAGAGCATCAGCAATAAGTGACTTATAATACACAACACTAAAAATTTCAAGCTACTGAATGCTAGTAGAGAAGTCACTGGTCTTGCTTTAGGCCCAGGGAATTTGGAGATGCTCTGATGTCCCATAAGTAGCCTGTTGAAAACATGAAGAAGCTGCTTTTGAGCTCTATTAATTCAGCAGAAGAGTCAGTTGAGGTAATTCAACAGCAAGTAAAGTCTGTCAGAAGGATATGCTGTATGTTGCAGTTGCTGTATATTTGATATTGAAGTAATGGTAGTTTAAAAGGCCAGCATAAGAGTCTTACACTAATATGTATTTCAGATGATCCCTCCGAAGAAACAACAAAAAGTAGCAGTTACACCAGCCAAGAAGGCTGCTACTCCTGCAAAAAAGGCCGCTACTCCTGCAAAAAAGGCAGTTACACCTGCCAAGGCTGTGGCTACGCCAGCTAAAAAGGCTGTGGCTCCATCACCTAAAAAGGCTGCTGTCCTAACCAAGGGAGCGAAAAATGGAAAGAATGCCAAGAAGGAAGAGAGTGAGGAGGAAGATGATGATGATGAAGATGATGAGGAGGATGATGATGAGGAGGAAGATGAAGAAGATTCTGGTAAGTTAATTCTGAAATATGTGTTCGTCCTTGGATAAGTTGACTAAAGTTGGTCCAGTCAAGTTCCTGAATTTGAGTACTTTTGGAATTGAAAGTTGAGTATGGTTTGATAGTTGCAAGGTGGGGATTCATTGGTTAGAAGGTAGTGAGGAAGGTTTGGAGGAGAACTTGGGCTGCAGCTGCATTACGTGCAGCTTGTGAAGCATCTGCTAGTTTCCTGATGGCTCTTTCTGAACTTTGCCAAAATGTTGTGAAACAAAGTTGGAAGGCTGAGTGGTAAGTGCTTGCTGTACTGTTGGTGCAGATGAGGAAGAGGAACCAGCAGTGCCTGTGAAGCCTGCAGCCAAAAAGCCTGCAGCAGTACCAGCCAAAAAGCCTGCAGTTGTGCCAGCAAAACAAGAATCTGAAGATGAAGAGGACGAAGATGAGGATGAGGACGATGAAGATGATGGTATGTGGGATTTAGGAAAACTTTGACTCTTTAAAAAATTTTTGAAGATGTTAAACTAAGTTAAATTGATGTTGTACTAGTAACACTTACAGGGAGCTGGGGGGGTAACTTAAAGGATTAGTGAGGGTGATGCAGAGTATGTGTGTGTGTCCATTTAATGCCCAGCTGATTTTAGCTGGCTACTAGTGTTCATCAGATGTGTCTGAGGGGGTTTTTTTTATTTCTCTGTTGCTAGTAAAACGTTTGGGGAACAGGTATTTTTTAATGCAGCAAAACATGAGGGAGAGGCAGCTTTTATAAACACTATAAATGTATTGAACTCCTTTCCTGAGAACATACAGACTTAAGGAGGCATGAGAAACACTGTTTTACTTGTCAGATTTTCTTTTTGTAGTCTCAAAAGGGACTTAAAGGTGTCTGAAATCTTGTGCTCAACTTGTTTCAGAGTCTGAAGATGAAGCCATGGACACAACCCCTGTTCAGGTGAAGAAACCTACTCCGGCAAAAGCTGCACCAGTGAAAGCCAAGGCAGACTCTGAAGATGAGGAAGATGAAGAGGATGATGATGAAGATGACGATGATGAAGATGAGGATGAAGAGGATGCCGAGGAGGAAAGTGAGGATGAAAGTGAGTTTAAATGTTTTTGAGACGGTAATTCTCCAATAACAGGAAAGATGCCTGAGCTTTGGGCTGAGGAGCAGTAGCTGTAGTGACAGGAGAAGGTCTTGTGTATGACTGGGGTAAAGATTAATGCTCCTGTATTGATTCAGTACAGGAAATGTTGCTCTGTACTTTTATTTCAGTGTTGTTTGTTCTCTGTCACAGAACCTGTCAAGGAAGCACCTGGAAAGAGGAAGAAAGAAATGGCCAATAAAAGTGCACCAGAGGCCAAGAAAAAGAAAACAGATGGTAGGTGGTGTGGGGTCACTGGGTGATGCTTGTTTGATGTCCTGTCGCTGGGCTGTTGGGTCAGGCACCTAACTGAATGGACAGGATGCTCAGTGGGGCTTTTTCCAGCACAAATGATGATTATAAGGGACTTAATACTGAAATATGATGTCACTTTTGAGTAGAAACTGACGTGCTAAAGTGGTCTGGACTCTGTCTTGTTGTTCTTCTAACTGTCTTTAAAAAAACCCTCTTGGTTACCTTTTCCTTTAAAGGGCCCACTTCAGCCTTCTCCCTCTTTGTGGGAAATTTGACGCCCACCAAGGACTATGACGAATTGAAGACTGGCATCAAAGAATTCTTTGGGAAGAAGAATATAGAAGTTTCAGATATCAGAATTGGTGCTTCCAAGTGAGTTCATCAGTAGAATTGTGCTGCTTATTTCTTTTAATTGCCAGTCTTTTGTTCGGGGAGGTGTAGCTGTGCTGATGCTTGTTCCCTTCGAGATGCTGGGATGGTTGCTTGGTAGTGTGTGGCAGCTGGAAGAGGCAGGGGACTGATAAGGTTAGGACACTTGTCTGCCTTGCAGGTTTCTTTCTCAGTGTCTCCCTAAAGGGAAAGCTGCCGCTTCAGCACAGAGCTGTTCTCCATTGTTGTTTTGGTAGCCTGAGGCAGTTAGCATTTATTTTATTAATGCTTAACTTGACCAGTGGGGACCTCTCTGGTTCTGGGATTCTGTTTGTGTTATCTGCTGCTTGAGATAGATGAGGTTGAACGGTAAGGTTACTCTTCTTTCAGGCGATTCGGCTACGTAGACTTTCCATCCGCTGAAGATCTGGATAAAGCTCTCCAAATGAATGGAAAGAAGTTAATGGGTTTGGAAGTCAAACTGGAAAAAGCGAAAAGCAAGGAAATGATGAAAGAAAATAAGAAAGGTACAGCCCATAACTGAATACCTGTGTACATCAAAGAAAAGTTGTTGTGATCATGCCTTGGAGCAGGCTTGCCACTGTTCTTGGAGCAGATGGCCACTGTTCTGCCCTTTTGCGGAGTGCAATGGCAGCCCGGTTGACTTTCATAATAGTTGCTTTTCCGGCCTCTGCAAATGTGAATGCTTGTTGTGGTTTATTTTCTGATGGATCAACTCACTCTGCTTCTCATCGAACTGGTGGTGTAGATGAGAAGGGATTTTTAGCTGGTAATGTGAAAGTAATTATTTTCTTTCTTTGCAGAGAGAGATGCTAGAACGCTGTTTGTGAAGAATCTGCCCTACCGCTTAACTGAAGATGAAATGAGAGAGGTGTTTGAAAACGCAATAGAAATTCGAATAGTAATGAACAAGGAGGGGAACAGCAAAGGGTAAAAGTAGCTGAGAGGACTGTTGGATGTTTGTTGTTCCTCAGACTCCTGACATATTTTGATGCGCTGTGTCCTTTAGCTACCTAAAGGAACCTGCTGCATTAGGCATACTGAAAATACTAATTTCTGAAGCATTTTTCTTCCACATCATTACCCCTCATTCATTAACTTAATTATTCTTTGAAGGAGGCATTTGCTTACGTTCTTTTCTGTGCTGTAGGATGGCCTATGTTGAATTTAAAACAGAAGCTGAGGCTGACAAAGCTCTGGAGGAGAAGCAGGGCACAGAGGTTGATGGTCGTGCCATGGTCATTGACTTCACTGGTGAGAAGAGCCATCAAGAACATCAGAAAGGTACTTTCCAGACCAGTAACGTGCATACAAATGACACTTAAGTTTTAATTCCACATGTTTTGGAGGTTTGCTAGGGCAACTTGAAGCACTGCAGGAAAAGTGTAAGCTGTCAGGAAGGGACCTTTTGCCTAACTTCTGCTCCTCATCCTGTGTATTTCATGTCTCTGATGCGTGTTTCAGATGAGGGGGGACAACTAGTCTAGGTGACCAAGTGTCATGTTGCACTTGGCCTTGAGCCTCACCTGAGGTGAGGAGGGATCAACAGCTACTCTCTCTCTCTGGAGGGGGTTTTGTGCCTAGACAGAGAGTGAGCTCTGCTCCAAACTTGCACTTGCAGCACAGTTTTCTCCATAGGTGGTGGAGAGCGGGAGTCAAAGACCCTAATTGTCAACAACCTCTCGTACGCTGCTTCAGAAGAGACACTCCAAGAACTGTTTAAGAAAGCGTCTTCCATCAAGATGCCACAGAACAACCAGGGCAGGCCTAAAGGGTATGTGGTGCCTGGCTCCTGACTCCCCAGTTGGCATTGTGAATGATCCACCTCCACCCTTGTGTTCCTGGCCTGACCAAAATCTTCCTCTCCAAATAGGTATGCGTTTGTAGAGTTTCCCACAGCTGAGGACGCCAAAGAGGCGTTGAACTCCTGTAACAACACAGAGATCGAAGGCAGAGCAATCAGACTGGAGTTCAGTTCACCCGCATGGCAGAAAGGGAATGCGAATGCAAGAGGAGGATTTAATCGTAAGTTTTCTGTGTTTGATCATTTGATCTTTAAAACAGCAGTGTCACGAGTGTACCATTCATACAAACTTACGGCTGCTATAAAAAAGAAAAAGCATGCCTGTGGAGTGAAGGACTTGCACCGTAAGCGAGCATGCTGGATATGATGACTGATTATCTGAAATGCTGATGAAACTACTGCCGAAGTCCTCTAGATAGTCAAGTGCTGATCCAGCAGTGTCTGTCCAGTTAGTATCCCTACTGAGCATCTATTCTAAAGAAAAAGGTGGGGGGGAAAAATTATTTTGAGAGAACCAGGTTGGCTAATGGAGATACTTTGACATCGGGTTCTAACTGCAGTCCTGAAAAGGTTTTGTTAAGAAACTGATGGTTCCCTTGCTCTGACAGAATGATTTCTGAATGTATTCTCCTCCCACAGAACAAAGCAAAACATTGTTTGTCAGAGGCCTTTCTGAGGACACCACAGAGGAGACGCTAAGAGAATCGTTTGAAGGCTCCATAAGCGCTAGGATAGTCACAGACAGAGACACCGGCTCATCCAAAGGGTATGTGAAGGATCTCCTGGGATTAGCCCAGTTGCTACAAAAAGCCTCACGTCAACTGGTTGGTGCGGTACGTGGTGTTTCTAATGGTTATGCGAGGGATTCTTTGGAGCTAGTAGATTGCATGGAACCAGAGAACAAGCTTACATCTTCGGGTGCATTCATAGAGGGCAGCGCGTGCGCACTTCTCAATGAGCTCCTTCCTGCCAGTACATCCGTGGCAGCTGATGGATTCGCACGAGAAGAATATTAACCGTTCAGTACTGGCAGACTCGCAGTGCGGCTCCATCGCTTGTGATTAGCCACTGCTGTTCCACAAGTTGGTTGCAGAAGTGCAGGAGGTGTTTCCAAGGGGATTGTGATCGAGTGCCTGTAGGTGGAGTGTGACTGTCTTTCTCTCAACCTTTTTCTAGGTTTGGGTTTGTGGACTTCAGCTCTCCAGAAGATGCCAAAGCAGCTAAAGAAGCCATGGAGGATGGAGAGATAGATGGAAACAAAGTGATCCTTGATTTTGCCAAGCCAAAGGGTGACTTTCAGCGTGGCGGCGGATTTGGTGGTCGTGGTGGCAGAGGAGGGGGCCGAGGAGGAAGAGGTGGATTTGGTGGCAGAGGTGGTGGCAGAGGATTTGGAGGTAAGAAGAGACAAATGCTGCTCTTCTAAGGGGTTGTGCTCAGAAATGAACCCAAAGCCATCCTTGGGATTATGGTGTGGTGCCAACATGGAGCACTAGGTGTGGAGGATGGGTTTGGAAGGGCAGTGGTGTCTGTGCAGGGATGCCTGTAACTCTGCTTCTTAACCTCATTTTCTTTCTAGGTAGAGGAGGTGGTGGCTTCCGAGGAGGCAGAGGAGGAGGTGGAGATCACAAGCCACAAGGGAAGAAGATAAAGTTTGAATAAATTCCTTCCCTTTTCCTTCTTCTGCTCTCTGAGACTATCTGAAAGGACTCCGGGGGTTTTTATTCTCCTTTTATCTTGGCGGAGCCTTCGGAGGACATTCCAAGATGCGAAGCAGTACTGTGAGCCACTTGGAAGATACAAATTTCATTTCAAGGAAGAGAGAGCAAGCTGTTTTGACTGCTTGCCTATTCAAATGAACTTTTTAAAAAAATGAGCGATAGATGTGGGAATTTACCCCTTGTCTGTGAGTTGTCTTGAATTTATAATGTTTTACCCATGTACAAATTTTTTTTTTTCCTATAAACTTCTGTAGCATTTTTGCTGTAAAAATGCAGAATGTTTTATCATTTGTGCTTCAGCACCCTGTCTTGGACAGATTAAAGGACCTAAACTGGTTCGTGTTACTTCTGTTCTGCTAAATGCAGCAGGGATTCTTCTCTCTCAAGGTCATTAATGTCACCTGCAGCACCTTGTCCCTTGTGTCAGCTCCCAGCAGCGTATGTGTGTTGAGAGTGCGTGCAGGAGGGGAGAGTTTTTTCCAGAGGATGTATGTGATGATGTGTGCTAGCTAATGGGGTTTTTTACTTTTTTAACAAATGAGTAAGTTGGATCTTGTCCCAAGGCCCTGCATCTCAGTCACATTCTCCAGGAATTGCTTTTGCTTCATTCCAAATTGTCTTTTCTGGACTTATCCTCACTCTGAAGCAAATCTATTGAAACAGGGGTGGGAGAGAGGTAACGGTGTGTGTGCCTGCACCAGTGTGGGGGTGAAGGTGCCAGGTCCCCCACCAGTAGTTACTGGTCTCTTTCTCCAGCCAGCCATGGGGCTCGTGTCCTGCAGTGCCAGCTCTTGGGTGGCAATGCTGCTCTCCAGCAGCATGGGGACAGCAGCTTTTTTGGTTGGATGGTGCCAGCAGGGACTGTGGGGCTGTCCGCTCAAGCCTCCCCTGGGCACAGGTACCTGCGGGCTGCACTGCCTGCTGCTGCTGTCCTGCCCAAAGGTCTGTGTGGGCTGATGCTTCCCAGCCCGTGGGCCATGGCCTTGGGCCTCTCCTTGGGTATTGTAGCATCACAGTATTTTTTTAATTGCCATGCAAAGCACCGGGAGCCCTGGCAAGCCCATGGCTTGTCTCTTTGTGCCTATGGATTCCCCAAAGGGGGGAAAAAAGGGCATCCCTGGGGGTAAAATGTTTTATATTCAACCGGCGGCGAGTGCTTGCTTTTGGCTTGAGGGTGCTGCTTCTGCCGGAGCCCTGCGGAGGGGTTGGGGTGTGTTTTCCCCCACCCCAGGGCAGGGGTCCCGCTCTCCGGGCGCCCATCAGCCATTTTGGAGCCGCCGCTCGCCACCGCCGGCAAATGGTCGGAGGGCGGTGGCGGGGCCGGCCGCCAGGGGGCAGCACCCGCCCGCGCTGCGGGTGCAGAGCCGGGGGGGGTCCGTGGGGTGCGGAGCTGGGGGGGGGTCAGTGGGCGCCTCACCAGCCCACCGTGGGGGGATTTTCTGCCAAGAACATGCAGCGCTGGGAGACCTCCGGCACTTAGGTGTGAAGGAGGCTGAACAAAGGGGGTTGGGGGCTGCAGCATCCTTCCCCCCCCCATCTCTGCTGCAACTCGCTTTCTCATCCTGCAGCATCCCTGCCCGGTGAGGCGCAGCCCCCCTTTTAGACTTGGACATGGGCTCTGTTCCCTCTGCAGGACCCTGCATCCCTGGCTGCAGCGTTTTCTTGCACGCTGGTACCCTGGGGAGGGGTCCCACAGCGGGAGGTGGCAGCCCTGGGTCATCCTGGGGAAGGCACGGGCAGGAATATCCACAAACGCATCCGCTCAGCATTTGCCTTTTGGCCCCATCAGTGAAATTTGTGGTGCCCCGGGGAAGCTGTCCCCAGCAGTCAGCATCCTTCCCTGCCAGGTCCCGGTCCCTGTCCTGGTCCCGCTGCTGGGGTCTCTGCTCCCCATCACTGTGCCGAGCGGCCGAGCCCCCAGTACCCAAACACCACTGAGACCCCTGCGTGGCTTTCCTCCTCTTGGCCCCAGCCAGGTTCACACCTGTGTAGGTTTGTCCCTGTGGACGTGGTCACAGCTGACCCATACCATGTGCATCCCGCTGTGCCATGGCCAGGGGACCTGTCACCCCGTGGCGGTGCTTTGGTTGGGGGAAAAAGGCAGTGAGCACGGTCCTGCTGGGGACAGGGCTATGGGGACAGCGAGGTGGCATCTCCTTCAGCCACCAGGAGGAGGGTGTTCCACAGGTGAGTCTCCAAACCTGATGAAGCAGCTTTTTGCACATGGAGGTCAAGGTGAGGAGCTCCTTGCTGCAGGATGAGCTGAAGTTAAGAGAGAAAATATCCGCTGGCCCTTGGTAAATGCCATGCCAGTCTCTGCAAGGAAGGAAGCTGTGCCAAGCTGGAGCAGGGCACCCACAGCCCCTAAATTCCCGCTCCGAGCAGTGGGTTTGCCACTGCAGCCCATTACCAGGTTTCCTTCCCAACCAGCCAGCTTGTCTTGGCCAGAAAGCCACCAGCAATGACACGGGGTGAGTGCTTGGTTTGGTTTTGTTTTGTTTTTTTTTCTTCTCCTTCTTCTTTTAACCTTTATTTAGAAACTAGAATATTCACCAAATCTACAAGGTTCCTCTGTACAGGTCCCACCAGGTGAAGAGCAACACTTGGCGATCTCTGCAGGCAGCCCTGGCTCGCTGTGCGCATCGCTACGAGAGCCTGACGCACTGTACCTGCCATCAGTTACAGAGGTGGCATTTGGGAAAGTATTTCTGAACTGGTTCCCGTTGGAAGGAGGGAGGGGACGGGAAAGGGGAGGAATGTTGTGTGCTGCCTAAACCCAGTGGGCACGGAGCATGCCCTGGGGGCTCTGCCCCAGGGACACGGTGCCACTGGGTGCATCGTAAATCAAATTTCACAGTATCACCGCCAGCCCGGGTACCAAGGGCTGAGCCCAGGGCAGGGACGGGCTCGTTGTCTTCCTCCTCTTCAGCTTTGTAGCTTGTCTGAGCAGAGGAGGGGCATTTGCCGAGAAGTGGCATGGCTTGGCAGGAGGGTGCCTTTTTTTTTTGGCTGGTTTATGCCCTTTTTTTTGTTTGTTTTCTAACCTGGGGAACATACAGGCTCGGAGAAAATGAAACGGGCCCGTTTCCAAAACACATTAAGAAAAGGAAAGAAAAAAAAAAAAAGGCACTGCACAGGGGGACCTTTGAGGTAGTCGAAATTTTTTTCCTTTCAATTTCTGGCACCAGAGAGAGGAGGGGAGAGAGAGAGAGAGTGAGAGCACGTGTGCCTGTGTTTCGCTGGGCATGGGCCACGTCTGTGGCTGTGTGTGTCCACCCACGTGCGGGGACATCCAGGTGTGCAAGCCCTGTGCACGGGGACACCGGTGTGCACAGAGCCTGTGCCCAGGAGCTGGCACGCCGGTGCCCGCGTGTGGCTTTGCACATGCCTGTGGCTCTGCTCACCCCTGCAGTCAGTGGCTGGGGAGCATCCGTGGCCCCGTGCGTGGCCGTGTGTCTCTGTGTCCGGGGGTTTCCATCACGGCAGCTGGCTCGGGGCTCCCCTTGACAGCTCCAGCCGTCCTTTCAGCCCAAAGGAAAAAGGACTGTGTCTCGTGATACCACTCCTGGACCTCATCCTGCAGAATAAACTCTGCGACAACCCTGAGAGGAGCAGAGGTGGGGCCGAACACCAGCCCTCCATCACCTGGTCCCCTTGGATCCTGGTCTGTTTGTCGAGGTGAGAACGATGCTCTGCAACCCACCCTGGAGCATCACGCTCGCTACAAAACCAGGGCTGAATCTGAAGTGGCCGTGCACTGGTCTTTGGAGGCTGTTGTCCCCCTCCGAGACAACCCATCCAGGGCAGCTCAGAGGAGGAGGGTCTCCCTGCGGTTAGCCCCAGGACACCTGCACCCAAGCTGGGGTCCCAGATGCGATCAACCAAATTGCTGCTTCCTTGGCCATGGGCAAGGACAGCCTGCCTCGCCCCTTCCCTTTCCTGCCAGGAGGAACAAATCCCTGAGGAATTCCAGCTGGGTGCATTCCTCTGAGTGCACGCACAGGGGCTGGGAGCCAAGCACAGCCTGGGCTGGTGCTGGGACTCACCATAGTCTGGGACCTTCTATCAGGGACAAAGACCCCAATCCCCCACCGCCCGGCTGAAACCTAATGGGGGCTTAGGGCTGGCGAGGTCCAGCCTCAGAGAGCCCCTTTCCCCAGCTGCATAGTGGGGACACAGGGAGGACTTCGGCAGGAGTGAACCCAGTGTGCACAAGGGCAATGTCACCGACACCTTGCATGGAGGAAACATTGGAGATAACAAATAAAATCCCCTTGACTTTTGAGTTGTGGGGGCTCACAAGCTTGTAAACTGCTCAGCTCCCTTGGAGCAGCTTCCCTGGATGGCCAGACCCTGAACTTCTCCAAAAGCCACCTGTGCTGCATCCCTGCCTGCCTCCCCTGCCCCGACGTCATGAACTGGTGGAGGTGGCACCTAAAGCAGAGCACAAACCCCTCCCTCCTTCTCTCTCTCTTAATTTTGTGCTAGATTTGTTGGTTTGTTGTTTGTTTTTTTTTTCCTCTCTCTTCTTTTTCAGCAACCCCCAACCCAGCTGGAGATAAGTGAACCACGTTACAGTACAGGAACAAACACTATCGCAAACCCTGCCCGCGAGCGCAGTGTCTCTGCCCTCCTCGCCCCGGAGGGTGATGCCTTTGTGTGCCACCAGCAGAGGCTCATCCCATCCCGGAGCAGGGATCAGTTGTCCCGATCCCTCCAGCTCCAGCTCTCCAGAGAGCCTGAGCTAAAGGACATTGAGTTTTCTCGAGCATGTCAAGTTACTATGGATCAAGTCCCACATTTGGAGCAACTCCGGAGGCAGCAGTTTATGAACCACCAACATACTCCGGAAAAAACATGGCTCCTTGTTCATCTTGCTGTTCTTGTTCTTCACGATGCCAAAAGTTTTGAAGCCCTCGTGCCCAACAGGTGATACATTAAGGACCTCCAAGCACATCCCTAGGAAGACGTCGTCAATGGGGTACAGCTCCAGCGTCTCCGAGGTCTTGTGCAGCCTCTTGGCCAGGGGTCCGTCCATGATGAAGCCTCCCCCGCCAGCATAGGGTGGGTAGTTGCTTTTGTTGTAGAGGGCACTGGGGATGTAGTACTTGTTCTCCTTCTTCCGAATTGGCTTGGCCTTGTAGAGGACATCTCCCACAAAGAGATCCTCTCCCTCTTTCTTGTCCTCCAAGAACTCCAGGATGTTGCTGGGACTCACAAACACATCGTCGTCACCTTTGAAGATGAAGTGGACATTGTCACAGTAGATGTTCAGCCACTTCAGGAAATGGACCTCTTTGAGGGTGAGGTTGAAGAAGCTGTCCAGGAAATCCCACTGCAAGATGTCCCCATAGATATGGTTCTCGTAATCCAGCAGTTTCTGGTAGTTGGCTCTCTCCTCCTCCTTGGAGGCCGTGCCCAACAAGAACAGCGTCCTGATCCTCTTGCCATCCACCTCCTTCTCCTGGCCCCAGGTCCTCCGGATGGCCTCGCGGCGGTCGTGCTGCGTGATGATAGACTTGACCACGATGAGCAGGTAGACGTCCTCGCTGCATTTCTCGGGGTGGTTGATCAGCATGGGGAAGTAGCGGCAGTGTCGATAGAGCAGGAACTGCTGGAAGTTGGGCTCCAGCCCTTTGAACCAGTCCACCTTGCTGAAGTTCTGGTTGGCCGAGCAGTTGGTAGTGGTGACATCCCAGGATTTCATTTGCTTTGCCGTCACACTTTCCTCCTCCTTCGCGGGAGCCTTTTCCTTCTTGCTCTTCCAGAAAGTGTTGGTGATGGAGAAGGCGTTGTCCCTCTTCTGCGTTTTCAGGGGCTCCGGAGGGGGCGGCTCTTTCTGCTGCTGGCCCTGCATGAACTGGCTGGGGGCCATTCCCCGTTGCAGCACTGTCACCGTGATCACCAGCAAGAAGGAGAGGCAAATTGTTTTGTAGATGGTCTTCTTCCTAAAGGGAAGAGACAAGGGTGTTAAGGAGAGGTAATTGCAGGCTGCCAGAGGCTCGTCTGCAAAAGTACCTCCTGGAGAGGTCATGGGATGCTCATAATCTGTGTCCCACCACCTTCTGACAGGCAGCAGCCTTGTGGGAAGGGCTGTGGGACACCTCCACCAACACTCTTCCCACCCGTGTCCCACTCATGGGATGGCTCTGGGGCCACACTTAACCACAAGGACAGGCACAAGGCAGCGGTGTCACATTGGGTGACCCCAGGTCTGTGCAAAGAGCTGGGAAGGGCCCATGGGAAAGAAGAAAATGGGTTGAGAGAGAGATGAAGTCAGGGTGAGATCTTCAGCAAAGCAGCTGTTTTGGAGGAAAGTCCCAAGGGAAAGCCCTGTTTCAACCATCTGAAAATTGCAGCTTAGGATGAGAGCAGAAGGGAATTTATCTTTTCCATGGAGGTGTAGCTCTGAAACCCAGACATCCTGCCCGTGGCCCTAGCCTGGCATCACAGGTTACACAACACTGTGAAACTAGAGCTGGGAAGACCACGGGAGTTGACACAGAGCAGGCATCACCGGTTCATTTCAAAGTAGCAGATCAGGAGAAGAAAAAGAAAAAAAAAAGCCATGAAATGACCTTCAAGGTTCAGTGGGAAAAAGACATCCTTAACTCTGCATCTGCCTGGGGAAGCAGCGCTCCTGGGGCACTGCTGGGCGTGCTGGCCAGCTCTCACCACCCCTCGCTTCGCTTTGCAGGGGTAAGGACGGCAGAGGCACCGCTGGGGATTTGCTCCACTGCAGACCCCAACTTTGGGAGCAGATATTCCCAGCCTGCAGCAAACCGCATCCCTGCATGTCCAGGGTGTGCAGGGGACCGGGGGGACGGGGGGTTGTAGATCAAACCCAGCCACCTAAGGGGCCATCCTACCTCCTCGCTGCAGCCCCACCACCCGGGGATGCTGCTGGCTCCTGGGACCAACCCTGGAGCTCGCCGGGGGCTTGAGTGGGACCCTCCTGTGGGACAGCAGGAAGGCTGCACCCAGAGATTGCTGAGGCATCAAATACCCCCCCAGTCTGCTTTTCCGCACAGTTAAAGGCAGGTTTCTCACCCTGCTGCCGTGGAGTAGAGGAACCGCCGCTCTGCCCATCTGCCCCGTGTTGTCCCCACGTGCCCGGCTCCCTTCCACAGCTGGCACATCTGCACCAATTTCCTCCTGCCGCTGTCCCTCTCCCTTTGGCTGCCTCAGGCCATGTCCCCATGCCAAGGAGTGCTGGGCACAGGGCTGGCAGCAGGGCTCCACGTCCCCACCAGGGTCCCGTTGGCTTCCCGAGGGCAGCCCTGACTCTGGGTGCTCCCGCACTGGGGTGACACCCAAGGTGCTCGGCAGCCCCCGGAGCCCCCTTCCCTGCTGGTGGGTGACAGGGACCTCAGCTGGGGAGCTGAAGGATATGGATGTGGCACCAGTCTCACGGCTCCCATGTGCCCATCCTCTTGGTGACAGAAACACATCCCAGCCTGGGTGCCACCCGTTGGGGACAGCCCTCAGTGTCCCACCGCCTGTTAGAACCAGAAAGATCCAGGATCATCTCTACCATGCAGATGGCACCTCCAGTTTGGGGCTGAAATCTGAAATATTTAATCCAAGCAATTTCCAGATAAGAAAAAAAAAAAAAGAAAAAAAAAGAAAAAGAATCCTTGAAACTCTCCTGGCCCCAGGGATCGGGTTGTGACCAGCGCTGCCAGGAAGCTCCTGGGGTTTTGGGGCACAGGCTGCACCAAACCACCTGCTTGGTGAGACACCCCAATGCCCCTCGGGCTCCCCAGGGCAGGGGACAGCATTGTGCTTGGGGACTGCGACCACCCTGAAACGCAGGAACCCCAAACGGGAACCGGGGAAACAAGGAAGGCTCCTGTCTCCAGCTTCACTTTCATGTACAAAGAACTTCTCAGCCCTGAGCTTACATGGGAAAACTGTGATCGCTAGCGTGGACTGTGAGAGCGAGCGTGGAAATAAGTAATTACGGGTAAATGGATAGATATTCCCGGCTGGTTTTATATGTGGCCACTCATCTGCGACTGATGAGGGAGCAGTTCTGATTAGATCTCACCATTCCCTTAACCCTCTCCAGCCCTGGTCACACAGCTTGGTCTTAGAAATCCTTCGGGCTGATACAATGGCAGCTTTAACCCCTGCACAGCCAAGCAATGTTTCAAACCCCTCATTAATAGATGGCACTGCAGCCCAAATAACACCAATCACCCCTGTGCAGTAACCCCATTGCAGCAACCCCATCCTGACACCTCAGCCTTGCTCCCACCCCATCCCACCCCATCCCATC
>VZTO01028111.1:184456-219729 GCA_013400615.1 Syrrhaptes paradoxus | reverse complement strand
TCCCACCCCACCCCATCCCTGCACTCCTCACCACTTCAAAGACAACATTGATAAAATACCCAGCCTGAAGGACGGCCAGAGGTTCTCCAGAAGCCATGGGAAGGGAATTACTGATATAATTTTTAAAAATTTGCATAGGTAGGGCTGTCGCTAACTGACACAGATGGGTCCCACCCTGGGCAGGCTCTGCCCACCATAGACAGCAGCACACGCAGCTGCTCGTCCCTGTTACCCCCCTTGGGTCTCTGCTTTTTGCTCCAGCCCAGGCAGAAGATGCTGCCCTGGGGTGAGGGGAGAGCTCCATCTTTTATAACAGGTGTCAGGTTGGGTAACTTGGGTACATCCACCCGGGTACGTCTGTGAGGTGTTGCACAACACCACAGAAACTGATTCCTCCTTCCTTCAGTGGACACCATTTCCCAGCTCTCACTGGTGCAATGCGCAATTTTTGCTTTATTACAAAAAACCGGGATTTTTCCTGTGGGTCTGGCTCTGCAAACCCTGGGGGTACCTCCGGGGCCGGAGAGCTCCACGGCTGCCTCCTACCCCGCAGAAATCCCCATCCCTGCACTGGCAGGAAAGCGACAGGGACTGGGGGCACCCTGGGCCACCACCACAGGTGATCCCCACATCAAACCAAGGATTTTGGGAGGCAAAAGGGTGACAATCATGTTTGCGTCTTTTCTGATCTCAAGTCTTTCTGCTCTGTGGCCTCCTCAGCTGAGAACTGCTTTAGGGGGGAGAAACCAGGTCCTGCACTCTGGAGACCCCAAGAACCATCACCAGCACCTGATTCTGACCATTGGTGTCGGTGCCACTGAGAAAGCTGTGAAAGGGTCCCAACCCCCTCCTCTGCTGCCCCTTTCTCCACCAGGAAAAGCTCCAAGGCCTCCCTGTGAGCCGGCCACGCCACCGCCGGAGCGGTTAAATATAAACCCCCAAATTAGAGGTGGGCAGCTTCCCTTTCAGGTGGTGATGCTGTGGGGCAGGCAAAGCCCCAGGAGATGGGGCCTCTCCATCCCTGGTCCCCGGAGAGGCACACAGCCACTCTTGATCCGCATGAAAACCCCTTTGATAGCCGGAGCCATCTATTTATTTGGATTTTTTCTGGCCCCTCAATTAGAGCCACTCACGGAGCCGGGGGAGGCACCTCCAGCATAGAGCCCTTTCTGTTGGCGGTGCCAAGGGCTTGGGAGAGGGGATCTTATCTGGGAGCAGATGCTGGGCAGAAAGCACCCCAATGTCCCCAAAAGCCGCCCGCGCCGGCTGGGTGCAAGCGGGACCCCGGCTCATGGCTGTCCCCAATCTCGGGGTGTTTGGGGACACATCCCCTTCTTACAGCAGATGTCTGGTTTAATACCAGGCGGTAAAAACCACAGGGCTGGGAAAAAGGCAAAAGGGGGGTGTTTGCCCCGCTCCCCGCGTGGGCATCTGTCCTTCCCCTGTCCCTGCGACCCCGGCCTCAGCACACAGACCGGCCCCCGGCTGGGAAGGGCTGGGAAGTGCTGGGAAAGGCTGGGAAGCACGGAAAAGGCATCCCCGGGGGGAGGCAGCGGGACCGCCCGCCCGCCCCTGCCCGGTGTCCCGGTCCCGGCTCTCTCCGGTGCCCCGGCGTGGGGAGAGGTTTGCGCTCCGATCCCCTCCGGACACCCCCGAGAGCTTTCCCCGGGGTACCCCGGCCCGGGGGTGATGGGGGAGGACCCCACCCGGGAGCTTTCTGGGGGAGAGTCTCTCCCGGGACGGGGACAGACGGGCAGGGGACAGTTCTTTGTCCCGTCCCCATCCGCAGCCCCCCACTCACGTTGCCCTTTCCCAGCCGCCGCCCCCGGGGCATCCCTCGGGAGGGACCCGGCGGGGATGGGGGGGACCGGGGAGCTCTTCGGAAGAGACCCGGTGGGAGAGGGACCGGGGTGTCCCTCGGGGGGGACCCGTGGGAAACGGGACCTCGCAGCCCCCGGTGCTCTGGGACGGCGGGAGTGGGGGGGGAAACCGGGGCTCGGGGGTAGCAGGAGTGGGGCCCGGGCTCCCAGTCCCCGGCGGTCACTCACCACTGGAACATGCTGGAAGTGGGACGGGGCGGCCGCTCCGCTGCTGGCCGGGGCTGCCCGCGGTCCGGGCGCTTCTCTCTGCCCTCTTCCTCTTCCTCCTCCCCTTCTTTTTTTTTCTCCCCCCCCCCTACTTTTTCCTTTTTCCCTCCCCTCGCTCTGCGAGGTGGAGCCAAGAGGGGTGGCAGCGCAGGTAGGTTAACTCTTGCTCTGCCCCTCCGCCCCCCCCGGGCTGGCAGGGGAGGGGGATGCGGGGGTTGAAGGGTGACACCCCACACCTCCCTTTGGGGACCCTGATTAGGGGACACCCACCCACCCATCGGCAGACCTGGGGTCCCACCCCAGCACCCCTCAGGGTCTTCAGCCCTACCCCATGGCTGTGAACTGCAGAGGGTCCCAGGTGTGGGAAGAAGATCTCAGGGCTCACCAGGAGATGTGCTTTGGACAGCTGGGATTTGATTTCTGGAAATGGAATGTGGGTCTTTTCTGCCCCCCCAATATGGGCAGGACACTTTGGGATAAAACCCAAAAGGGAGCTGGGGCCCAACTCCAGTTTCTCAGAGGGACACTGAGATCCCAGCTGTGGCTCTGTGTTCTGGGGACACAGCACAGTTTGGGATCCCTGGACCTCTCCTGGGACCCACATTTCCCCCAGGGCCCACATGTCCCTCAGGCTCCACATGCCATCAGGGACCAACACTTCCCCGCGCTCCCACCTCACCAGACACCCACGCTCTGTCCAGGACCCACACATCTCCTGGGACCCACACCTCACCTGGGGGTGCAGGGAGTCCAGGGATAGGGTTCCTGCAGCAGGACAGTGCCAGCTCAGCGTCCCAGGATTTGTCTCACAGGTCACATTTCCACCAGCTCCACGGGCAGGCGAGGTGTCCTTCCAACCCCTTCCTTCAGCCCTGGTTGGGAGCGGTGTTTCTGCAGAATCCCTGCAGCAGCCGTATCAGCATGGGACAGCCTGTTGCATGTTGAGAAGCAGATTTAAGACCTGCCTTTCCTCTTAAATGTAGCATTTCAGTTGAGGGTCTTTTTCAGCCATGAAAATCAGCCCCCATCATTTCTCCCTTTTTGTCACACTCCTGTCCCCACCAGCTGCTTGTATCACCCATGAAGCCAGGCTGGGAAGCCTGCAGGAAATCCTTTGGGGTATTTCCTTTCCTGCCCAGCAGACATATCCCAGCCCCTTTCCCCACAGCCCCTCTGCATTTTGCATGAGTGCTGGGGGTCGGGGTCTCCCACAGCTCTCACACCCCCTGGACACAATCTGCTTGTCCTGGGAAAGACTCTTCTGTTCTGAGATGGGGCACACGGTGGGACCCATGGAACCTCTCCTACTCAAACAGCATTTGGTCCCACTCCAGGAAACCCCCAATTCCAGCTCAGTTTGGGGAGGAAAATTGCGTTGCTTTCTCCAGACTCTCTTCTCCTTATCTCAGCTTTCCCACCGCAGCAGCTCAGCAGATGCCCAGGAGCTCTGCATCCTGGGGGCTGCGACAGCTTCCCAGGAAACATAGCCCAAACAGGCTGTGCCAGCGCCGCAGCACCCGCAGCCTTATCAGCACCAACGGGCTCTGTGTACCTCCTCTGATCTCTGTTCCCACTGCCCACAAGACCATCCGTATCTGCTGGACTCACGGCCCGAGAAAGTCACGGCTGTGAAATGCACAGAGAAGGGGTGTCAGGGTTCCTTAGAGATCTGCACTGAGCACCAGCTGGAGAGGAGCAGGATGGGAGAAGGATTCATGCCATCCCTGTAGCCCAGGGAGGGTGGGTGCGTGCCAGCCCGAGGCTGGGGATTCACCCCACTCTGCACAGAGGGGCTCACGGTGGAAGGAGACCCCACTGCAGACCCCCTCTTCCCAAACAAGCACAAAGGGATGCAAACAGCAAAACCCTGAAAGCGCACCCACCATTTCCTCCAGCAGTGTGCCCCAGGACCATGATGGGGATAGCAGCATCCCCGCCATGGGGGGCCAGAATAAACCCCAAAACACAGCCCCAGAGTGGCTGCTGGAGCCGCAGGTGATGCGCAGGTGCTGTGGGTGTGCAACACGCTGCTGGGGCTCTCTGGACCCCCCACCACCAGCACGTCCAGCTGGCGAGCCCCAGGCTGGCCGTGGTGCAGCGTGCCCGGGGCTGTGCCGCTCTGGCATGGACGCGGTGCTGCCGCGGGGCGAGGCGGGCTCCTGGCACCCTGCGGCAGGGAGCTCTGCCAGCCACGCTCCCGCCTCACCAACGGCTGCTTCCGTGCAGGAAAGCAGCAGGGCTGCAAGCATGGGGACTTCCCGGACGCTCCTGAGCCGCTGCACGGGGTCTTGGCTCGAATAACCCCCCCTGTGCAGGCAGAGCCCGCTCCCACCTCTCCCCGTGCGGGACAGAGGCATGTCCCACTGCGTGACAGCCTTGCAGAGCTGGGGTGTGATGGCTGTGCAAAGCTTTGCTTCTGATGGAGGCTCAAGCAGAGTCAGGTCTGGGGCTCGTGGCAGGGATAAGCACTGTCCCAGGCACTCCTGGCACTGCCAGCACCTGTTTCAAGGCTGAATCTTAAGACTAAGCAGCTTTTTTTACATTTGTTTCATCATTACATAGAAAAGCTTAGGACAAACCCAAGTTTTCACACTCTCTGGATTTGCACTGGGAAAGCAGAAAGGTGGCAGGAAGGCTAAAACCAAACCGAAAGTTTTTTTTTTAAAAAGTCCTCCTCCACAAACCTCTCCTTGCCTCTTTCCAGAGCCCAGTGAGAGCAGGTTTTACCAGAGCAGCCACGTCCCCTCTGCTGAGAGCAAAACCTGAAAAAGCAAAACCTGAAAAAGTGAAATCTGAATTTTTTTTGTTCACCTAACACTGGCGCCAAGGGCAGCATCACTTCGCCAGGAGCAGACCCAGCCACCAGCAGCTCCTGCTGTTCGTGCCTTCAGCAAAGTGGGGATCCGTCACCCTGCCCTCCCGCGCTGCAGCACCCCCGTTTCTTAGGTCTAAGCCACTAGACTGAACTTGAGAGGCACCGAGTGCCTGCTCAGCACCGCTGGCAGAGCTGTGGGTGCCAGGCTCTGGGGTGGCAGGACCTGCTCGGGCACGGGAAAGCCGAACTCCTTCGCCTTGCACAACACCGGTGAATTTCGAGGCACGCCGAGCCGCTGGGGTCCGTGAAAGCTGGCAGGGGACCTGCGAGAAGTAACCCTTGGGGACATTATTGTTGCATTGTATGGAGAGGCAGAAGGGGAGGGTAATGCATGGACCTTCCTGGGTGACACCCTGGTCACAGCTGGGGTGACATCGGCGTCCTCCCACCGGCAGCCAGCTCCATGGCCACCAGCTCCTGGGACCCATTTGGAGACTGCCGGTACCAGGGCCACACGCTCACCTCCCACCCGAGCATTCCTCGGGGGACATGAGGCACTGGAGCTGGCATCTAACAGGGCTATGGGACATCGTTGGGGACACAGGGAAAGGGCGAGGACTGGGGTGATGCTGAGGTGGCTCATTTCGATGTTCTCAAAGCAAACCGCAATGCTTTTTTTGTTTCAAGAAGCCTCTTTTCATTTCAACGCGGACCTGAATTAAAATGTTTTATAAAAAAAAAAAAGTACAAAGAAAGAAATGAGCTTTTTTAATGAAGTTTATGTAATCCCAGAAGACTGGCTTATGGCAGGCTGACCCAGCCAATGTTTTCCCACTGATGGTTTGGGTTTTGTTTCACTGTGAAAACCTGCCCTGTGTTGGTTTTTTTTGGGTTTTTTTTGCTACAAGTATTATTTTTGTGTTGTTTTCTGATTTCTTTCCATTTCAGCAAACTATAGACACAGAAACAAGTCTCACCTCTTCTCCCAGCGACTCTCACACCTCCTGGCCACTGATGCCAGCGCCGTGGTCCCCGGGCTGGGTTTCCCACCCAAACCAGCCCCTTCTCCCCAAATTTCCAAATGTCTGGAGCAAGACCAAGGGCTCAGCCCGCCCCGAGACCGGCATCATGGGGTGGTCACACATTTAGATTTTTCTTCATTAAACCACTTACCTGTGCCATACCCCGGGGTGGGGAGGGACGCCGAGGCCACGGCGTTGTGCCGAGGTCACTATTTGTTTAGCTGAGCCCAGCTTGTACGTCAGGACTTTGCATGCGCTCGCGGGCAAACATCCTGGATGCGATAGGACAAGGAACGTCCCTTTCTCCTTGCACATTTTTTTTTTCTAAGCACCTTTCATGATGCTGTTGGGGCTGTGCTGGCCCACAGAGCATATCTCCGGGAGGTTCGCCCGTCACCGCCACTCCCACGTGGGATGCTCGGGGCTACGACCAGGGACCGGCGCTGCCTTGGGTGATTTGGGATTAATTATTACCCCGGTTTATTGCCAAATGACCACCACCAGCATGGAAGCTGGGGCAGATACCACATAGCAGCTGGCTCTGACGTGGGATGCCAGGAAAGAGCCACCCTCCCCAGGACCTCCCTCTGCTCACCTGTGTTATCAGGGCCACGGGGGGCGGGAGGGGGGGTTATTTTACACCGTAACCCCAGAGCCCCACGGCCGCTTCCATGGGAAGAGCAGAACGGGGCTGCGCTGGTCCCCGGGCAGAGGCAAGAGGCGGTTTCTGCCTTCCCAAAGCCGGGCTCTCCCTCCCACCCAAACACCCTCTGCCCTGCTTGGCATCAACCCCCCTGGGGGGTTCTGTAGGATTTCTTCGAAAAACAAGGGAAGAAGCAAAGTTGCTTTGCAGGGTGATGACCGGGCCAGCCCTGGAGGTCTCTGCAGCCCCAACCTGCCTCTGGGCCACCCCATGAGAGTGCAGTGGTCCGGGGCGGGGGCATGTACCCCCCCCCAGCCGCAATGCTGAGGAATAGGAGAATGGGGAGAGACGGGAGCGCCAGGGGCTTGGGGAAAGCAGGGGACAGGGCGCTGGCACGGTGCTGATGGAGGCAATGCTGCTGCAGCCGTGTCCCCAGGTGGGACAGGAGCTGGGGCTGGCAGGGAAGGGCTGCCCCAGCCTCTGTGCCAGGAGCTGCGGGAGTGAACCAAGGGTCTGCCTCCTGGGGCTGCCCCACTTCTTCCTCAGTTTCCCCAGCAAAAAAGACCCCTCCCGCTGCGGGGTGCTGGCTGGCAGGGATGCTGACCCCTCTCCCTGAAGGATTTGTGCCCCTGGGGTGCTGGGGTCTCCTGGGGAACCCCGGTGTGGCTGCGCTGTTGCTTTAAATCAGCAGCTGGATCCAGCTGTGACTGCGAGTAACCCTCGCCACAGCCTTGCCCAGGGCTTTTATGCATTTTCCAGCAGCTCCAGAGGCGCTTGGCGGCAGCGTGCAGGGGAAACCGGACTCAGGCTGGCGAGCAGGGAAGGGAGGGGAAAGGGAAAACATTTCCCTTCCCAAAGGAGCAGGGGGAGCCCCATGCTGCGACGCTGGCAGCGGGCACGGGGGAGCAGACGGCTTGTGAACAGCCTCGTGGTTGGACACAGCGAGCCAGAGGCCCTGGCTTGTCTCTCCCAGCCCAGCATGCCCCTGCCAGAGCTGCTCACCCTAGCGTGCCTCAGTTTCCCCCCTGTGCTCAGTTTAGCCTCCCAGAGAAAGCCCCGAGGTCTGGGTTTGTCCCGTGAACCCACGGCAGGGTGGTGTCCAGGCACCGAAGCCAAGAAGCCCATGAGGAGGGAGGATGGAGAACGCCAAGAGGGATGGGAACATGGGCTTGAGAAGAGAGACACGTTCATGCTGCCCAGACCCAGAAAGCAGTGAGGAGAATGTAGGTGTGCTCAGCGCTGGGAGGGGAAGGGAAAGGAAGGACCCGTCCTGCTGCCGGAGGGGACCGCTGGCATCCTGGGTCCTCCCAAAGAGCAAAGATGGAGAGGGAACCAGGGGGAAGAAGCTCCCAGGATGGAGGGTTGGAAAAGCAACACCACGCCAGCACCGAAGCCAGCAGCCCTGCCCGCAGAGGTGTTCCTGCCCGCCGCAGGGACCACGGACCATCCTGCTCAGCCTCACCGCCCCCACCATCCCGCAAAGCCGGCCACAGGCACAGGCTGAGAGCAAAGCCCTGGTTGGGCATCAGCCCCCAGCAGCCACTCTCGCGGCTCTAGCCAGGGAAGGGCTGGGCTGGGGGTGCTGAACACTGCGCTGGCAGCCCCGGGATGCCCAGCAGCCTGGGGGGCTGGCACAGCCCCAGCAGCCACGAGCTGCACGGCAACGTGATTTCTGTCGGGCAGGAGAGCGCTCACGACGTCTCTCATGAATCAGATGGAAAGGGTGGCTAAGGAGTCACCTGAGCCCCAGGGCTGCTTGCCCGCGGCCCCTCTCCAGCCCAAGTGGAAAAACATACGGTCCCGGAGCAGCACACGCCTGCCGAGACCCCGAGCTCTGGCCGGGCCCCCTCCTGGGCCGGCAGACGCAGAAACGCTCACGTTAGCCTTTTTTAGCCAAATTGGTTTAGGAGGGGAGGCAGAGGCGACTCAGACATCCCTGGCTCTGCTCGTCGTTAATCATCGCTCCGCCGCTGCTCATCCCCTGTGCCAAAACCTGGGCTCTGCCGCAGCCACCGGCGGGTCCGTCTGCAGCAAGAGGAGAGAGGGAGAAAGAGGGCATGCGGAGCACAGATTTCCCCCTCTTTGGCTGGGGCTGCTGGACTAAGGCCACAGCAAAGCTCCTCACTCGTGCATGTGCAAGAAGGGAGGGCAGCACCCACGGTGCCACCCCGGGCACAGGGGATGTCCCCTGCACGGGCACTGGTCCCCAGCCCAGCTCAGGGAGCTGGTGGGAGCAGTGGTAAGAGCGATTTGCTAGCCTGGGAATATTTTAGGCCTGTGAGAGCTCTGGGGAGAGGAGAACAGCGGCACACCCAGCTGCATTCCTGAGGTTTGGTTTCCATGGTGGGATGTTCACCCGCCAGTGAAGTCATGCTGTGGGCTGGGATGGCCAATGAGTTAATGCAGGGATGCAGCTCCTGCCCTGATTCACAGCAAGTGTGGCTACAGCCCCGTGCCATCCGCCGGGCTGACGGTCCTGCCGCGCGGCTGCGGCTCAGCCTTGCTCACAGCTTGGGCTGGGGAGGCTCCAGACGCTGCTGCTGGGTTGGTCCCTGCCTCAGTGTGGGAAATTAGATCCTGCCAGAGGGTGGAGGGACAAAGTGATGGCTCTCGTGGGTCCTTTCAGCCCGTTTGTATCATCACCCTGTGCTCCCTGTAATGTTTTGCTTCCCCTTCATCCTCCTTGCTGCCGCTGGTGACAACAGGACAGAGAGGCACCACCCTGAGAGGTCACTCCCGTAGGACCAAAGCCTTGATGTCAGGCAGAGGTGTGGAAGGATGGAGAGCTGGGCAGCATGGAGAAAGCAGGATGGAAACCTCATGGGTCCTTGTGGCGAGGTGGCAGGGACACTCCCTGGTACCACCAGCTTGCAGTGCCACCACGGGACAGAAGGCCACGGACTTTGGCTGTGGGGACCTGTGGATCAATGAGCCAGAGGTGTGGTGGAACAGTTGGTCCTCGGACAGCAGCCAGTAAAGTGATAAGATTATTCCCAAGCTCTGCAGTGGTTTTCTGGAGATCTGGAGAAACGTGGCCAGGCTGTCCAGGGCCATCAGCCACCTCCTCATTTGTTCAGCTGGCGAGACCAGGTGCCTTTGGGCTGTGGTTATCTGTGCTAGAGGGAAATGTCTCAGGGCGACTTCTCAGCAACCATCAGCTCCTTTGCAGCTCAGTCAGCTAACAGCCCATTGAAAAGCGTATCTGCCTAGGATGCATTCCCTGATCAACCGCCACCGCACACACCCTCTCCACACTGGTCCCAGGCACATCCTGGGGGACTTCTCCAGGTTCCGGCAGCCCCGTGTGCAGGGCTGTTTGCTGGGGAGAACCGGGACCTTCACATGCATGCTTGTGTTCAACCTAAACCGGGAAACCCTCCCTGCTTCTCATCTCGCGTGCAGCCAGACACCGAGGTCCTAGCTGGGATGTCACCAAGAAACAAAGCTCCCTTTAGGAGCCAGCACTAAGCCACCAGCAATGTCCCCTGCTCCAGGAGGGGACAAGCCACCTCCCGAGCCTGTCACAGAAGGTGACATCCCTGGGGACCAGGGAGATGATGCTGACGATGCTGTGACGGGCTGTCCCAGCCCTGCAGCTGCCTGGGCGCGTATCAGCACAGCTGGGAAGTCCGCAGCCAAACGGAGCCCGAGCTACAGCCAAAGCAAACCAGCAGCTCTGGGGCTGTTCTGCACCGGCCAGGATGGGGCACCAGTCCCGCAAGTTGGCACTCAGGGCACCAAAGGGTGACACAAGGCAGCTCCCTGTTTTGAGGACCCCAGGGAGCTTTCCAGGACTCTCCCAGCCCTTCCCCAGTTTGACCCCAAGAGCCCCATGAAGGGAAGGTGATGTACCTGGGGGCAGACAGACCCAACCTCCGCCGCCCCCTCCCCATTCCCATCCCAGACCCCATGCACACACCCAGCTGTGACATGAGGGTCCCTCAGATCCCTCCACCCCTGGAAACGCCACCTCCCAGCATCTCCCTCTATTCCTCCTGCCTCCACTCCACACTAATGATATTCATTTCGCCGCCTTTTCCTGGGGCGCCGGCCCCCCCGCCGCAGCTCTGGCTGCTCCGCTCCAGCTGCCCTCCCGCGCGGGTGACTCACGCTCCGCACACACTGAGTCCTTTCAGCAGCCCTGGGCCCCGAACACTGCCCCAGTCTTCCCAGCGCCGCCGTGCCGAGCCCCCCCAGCACCCGCTGCCGGCACAGGCTCCCGGCCAAGGGAAGACATCCGCGCCCTCGCTCAGAGAGCGGCTTTCAAGCCCAGGAGCCAAAACCCTTCCCGGTGCGTCCTGGGCCAGGATGAGACGCAAGCAAGCGGTCAACGGGCTGGGACGGACGCGCAGCCCCTGGTCCCTTTGAGCAACGGCCAGCAGTCTAAAAAAAAATAAATAGATGGATTTGAAAAGAAATAAAAAGGATCCCAAGCTCCTAAGGGGACCGTTCTTGGCTCCAACAGACGAAACCTGCCAGGAGCCTTTTCCTCCCTTCTGCCTTCACCAAACTTTCTCGGACCAACAGTGGGGCTCTGTCTGCGGCGTGGGGAGGTGGGCAGAGAAGGGGCCCCTCTGTTCCCCGGGTGGCAGCGGGGTGGGCACTGCTGTGGGCCCCTGCGCCTGGAAACGTTGCAAAATCCTCTGTTGGAGGAGCTGCTGGAAAATCCATTTACTGCAGTTCCTCGGGGCCAGGGCTACACGGGGAGTGGGCTGCAGGCATGCCGTCATGGGACAGCAGCATCCCCTGCGCTGGCACCGGGTCCTGCTTGCACAAAGGGACTTGTCCCCCCCACCCCGGACTCATGTGTGATGGGCTGGGGTGAAGCGCTGGCGCCTGGGAAAGTCACGTCTGTGGTGTTGCAGGGGAGGGTGTGCTCAGGGGTACCCCAAAAAGAGCCTTACCCACCTGCCACAGCCCAACACCAGGGCTCGTCGGCTGCCACAGCCTCTCCAGCAAGATGCCCCAAGGGACACAAATGGAAAGGTGAAGTCCTGCGAGCGTGGGTGACACAGCGGGGACAAGCACAAAGCCAGGGGAAGCCTCTGCATGAGGCTGCACGAGTCTCTCCTGCCCCTTGCCTTCCTCGCTGCTGTTTTTGCTTCTGATTTCCTGTTCCGTTTGCCAAAATACCCAAACTACCTGGAAAAAACAGTCACAGTCTCCTCTGCGGCAGAGGCAGAAATGGGTGTGTGTCCCGGGGGGGTCACCGCCATCGCAGATCTCAGCAGAGGGCAGGGGCTGCCCCTCGCACCCCCGGCAGCGGAGCAGGTTCACCGTCGTCGCCAAAGCTGCGCTGATTTACACCCATGGAGCTCGTGGGTCCCCACCAAACCCAGCTCCAGGGCAGGGAACAGGGCTGAGAAAAAGGGGAAAAACCTACAAACCTGATCGTGAAAAATGGTGAAAAACGGCAAGAGGCAGGCGGCTGGAGGGGAATCCCCACCTGGGGTTTGTTACCGACCCTCTGCTGAGCCTCCCCTCTCTCCCAGGCATCTCTCCTCAGAAGGATGCTGCCCTGGGGCTGAGTGTGTTTGTTCTCTTCCAGAAGTAGGGCCAGAGAGGTGAAATCTCGGAATCCCGGCGGGAGGAATGCGGTGTCGGAAGGGCTGAGATGTGCATCGCGGCCGCCCTCCCCTCTGGGTGTTTGCCAGGTTTCGGTAGCAAAGCCCCTCTTCAGCCGGCACCTCCAGTGAAACTGCCACGATAAACAAGAGTGAAATGGCATTTTATAGGAATCGTGTTTTATAGGAATCGTGTTTTATAGGCCTAGAAAGAAGGGTGAGAGGTTTGCAAGCTGTGCTTACCCTGGGAAAGGTCACCCAGCAGCTCCACTCCTGGCCACGAGGTCAAGCCGCTGGCATGTGGACACTGCCACCAGCAGCCACCAAGAGCCCTGGATGGTGGCAGTGGTCCCCTGGGCAGGGGCAGGACACGGCTCCTTGCCAGTCCCCTGCACATCACGCATGGGGCCGAGCTGTCTCAGAGCAGAGAGCAAGTGCCACCGCATCAGGCTGTGGTGGAAACAACGCCTGGCAAAACACATTTCCACTCCCTTCCTCCCTAGTTGCCTTCCACCATCTCCTGCTTTGTGAAAGATTGGGGGGATGGATCCTATCACCCCCTTAGCACAGCCCAGGGAGCCCACGAGGAGGACGAGGGCCACTGTTGGGGACTACGGCAGCTGTGCCAGATGTTAGGATGCTGAATAGGGGTGACGGCAGCCCCAGGGGAATGGCTGACAGATAAAACCTAAACATATACAGACCCCTGGGATTCCCAGCACCCAGAGGGACCCTGCTGCCCAAGACCACTGTTGCAGAGGTGGGGAAGGGGCTGGAGCACATTTCCTACATCCCAGCCCGGCAGCACTGGGGTGGGAAGGGAGGGAAGGGAGCCCTGCCCCTGCAAGCAGCTCCATCCTGCACTGGTCCCACATCCCAGGTGGGTCCCAGTCCACTGCAACGATCCAGAGGCACCCACCACCCATTCACAGGGCTGGGGCCAGCATCTCCGCTGCTCCTGTTGGCCTTGGGATCCACCATCCAACAGCAGAGCCTTGGGCCGAGCTGAAGCGCTGCCAGCAAAGTTATCGCCATTGCTTGCAAAGGGAGAATCAATACATCGCACACCCCGCACACCCAGAAAATACCGAGATTCTTTCCTCACTAGCCTGCCAAAGCAATCGATAGACGTGTGGAGGAAGGGGAGAGGCAGAAGAATGTACGCTGTGT
Organism: Syrrhaptes paradoxus; assembly: GCA_013400615.1. NCBI lineage: Eukaryota > Metazoa > Chordata > Aves > Pterocliformes > Pteroclidae > Syrrhaptes > Syrrhaptes paradoxus. The sequence continues at coordinate 206,428 of VZTO01028111.1, read as the reverse complement.
TTATGGAGCTCGTATTTGTCACCAGTTTGTGCACAGCCGGGCCGGACAGCTCCAACCTGCTCCAACCCGCTCCCTCCTTTGTGCTGGAATAAATGGTCTGAGTAATACCCAGTAAACAGGCAGCAGCAACAGAACCCTGACCAGATGCTGCCTGCATAGAACAGGGCAGCAGGAGAAAGTGCAGTTCAGGCTGTGAGCAAAAGAGAGGTGTGTTAGTCCTCACAAGTAGGTGAGGTGTTGCACCGTGACTTTGCACCTTGTTAGTGTGGCTGGTGCCGCAGAATAAAAACCCGGGCTGGGCTCCTGCAGCCCCCCCTTGGCGTGGGTTGCACGTTCAGGGGATGTGGGGGAAAAGGCAGATTCCCAGATCCCATAGAACAGCTCTTTGCTGATGCAGGTACAGCACGGGCCAAGTTTTTGCAGATGCAGGATTTAGAGTTTCACTGTGGATCCGATGGGATGTGGGAGCCACCCCCCCACACTCCCTTGAGCCGTATGAGGGAGGAGACGCTCCCTTGTCCTGACAAACAAAATCTATTTCTAGCCCTCAGGGTCACAAATACTACTGTTAAACCGTACCTGGAAAAGAAAATAGGCATCAGCTAGTACTGATTCCCGTTAACATTTTACATTTGCAGACCATCTCCAGCCGCAGCCCCCCAGGCACAGCGCTGCAGCTCTCCCAGCACGGCAGCTCCGCTCGCCCCAGCTGCACCCTCCCTGCGGGCAGAGCACCCCTCACACCTTCACCCTGCACAAACCACCCTGCCCTGCTGCAAGAACACGTGTGACAACACTAAGGGATCACGAGAGTCCCCAACACCATCAACAAACGGGAACCTGACACTAAACAATAAGGATGAAAGCAGGACAACCCCTCGCTCCCTCCCTACATCTTTGCAGCACGTGCCCAGCCCCAGCTGCCTGCCGCCAGCAAAGCTCAGAGGCAGCCCCCCACCTCCCCTGCTCTGTCCCCTGGATCCCGGCACGGCTGCAGAGGTGTCTCAGGCTGGAGGGAGTTAAAATAAAGAGACACTTTACTGCACTTACATTTGACACAACCACCCCTGTGCTGGAGCCACAAAGGTATTTCTCAACTTCTTTGTGATGCTCAAGGTGGCCTGAAAGTGGGTGTGGTGGCAGAGTTTCTATTCCTGGCTCTTACGTCCTTGTCAGGAACAACCTCGATTTCGTACTGATTTTACAGCACCGCCTGTGACCTTCCCCACGGTTAAGAGCCCAACAGAAACCACCTGGGGCACGTGCGCTGCAAGGTGCTCAGGTCACCCTCCAGACTCAGCTGCTGTAGGAGAACCCGGGCACAGAAACGCCGTTGGGTAACACCCCGGGCTGAAAGGCAGCTTTCTCGCTGATCTGCTGTTACGTTAGCAAAGCAGAGCTTGCAGCCTCTGTGCTTTCTCCTTCCTTTTGTTTCTGTGCAGGAGCAGCACGTTGGGAGCAGTTGCTGCTCTATCGCATGAATTCATGACAAGATACAGAAGAAAAGGTCTTCGTGATGAAAAACCTGATCTCCTGCTCCTTAGGGCTGAAGGAGGGCTTGCGGCAGCTCGGGCAGAGTCAGGCAGTGACAGCCTGACCGGGAAGAGCTGCTGCAGCCGCAGGAACCTCTGCTGAGGCGGTGAAAAGGAAGCGAGCATCACCTCCCAGGGCAGGTTTGCTCCCTTTGATCCGGCCCCAGCGCACAAGGGAAGGACTGACAGAGCAGAAAAGCCTTCCCCCGAGTGCGTCACAGCAAGAAGCACCAAGACCCCCCCAATCCCCAGTACCCAGCACGGCAGGGCTTTGGGGTGACCTCCCCTCCTGTCTGAGCTGGGGGTTTAAAGGCACCCCCCACCCCAAGTGCTAACGAAACCCCAATTTCTGCTCTCTCTGCAGCTTGCCTGTGCGCAGTGAGCGGGTGCCAGCCCCACTGCAGCCCCGCTGCCATTCACCCAGTTCCCCCAGTGCACAACCAGGCTCAGAGCAGCCTCTCCTCCATCTTGCTGTGCTTCAGGCTCTGGCCTCTCCCCCTCCCTGCAAGCACCCACACTTGCACCCTGGCCTGGTGTATGGCCAGGACAGAGTTAATTTTCTGCACAGTAGCTGGTCTGGTGCTATGTTTTGGATTTGGGACCAAAACAGCGCGATAAGGCAGGGCTGTTCCAGCCGCTGGAACTGCTTCCCACGCTGCCCCGGTGTCAGGCTGTGGGTGCACGGGAACCTGCGAGGGGACAGAGCGGGGACAGCCCACCCCAACCGACCAAAGGGATATCCCAGACCCTGGGAAGCTGTGCTCAGCAATAAAAACCAGGGGAAAGAAGGGGTTATGATGTCTGTCTTCCCAAGTTACTTTATCCATGATGAAGTAAACGTTTCTGCGTTCCTGGGAACGGCTGAACAGCAGCCCGCCCGTGGGAAGCAGTGAATGAATTCCTTATTTTGCTTTGCTGGTGCACACAGCTTTGCTTTACCTGTTAAACTGTCTTTATCTCCATAAACAAGTTTTCTCACTTTTACCTTTCCACTTCTCTCCCCATCCCACTGCAGGGGAGTGAGCGGCTGCGTGGGGCTGAGCTGCTCACAAGGGTTAAACCCCAACACACCCCTAAGGTCCTGGCGTAACACCCTCTCCACCATCTCCAACCCCTCTGAGCAAGGATGTATTTCTCCAGGAGGTGATTTTCTAGCCAGGACAGGGTATTCCCGGTACAAACCACACTCATGGCCCAGAGGAAGGTCATTCAAAGGAACACCAGCAGTAACCACAGCAGGCAGCAGGACCAGCCAGCTTCACAGAAGGCAGCCTGCGACTTAGTGCTCTGCCCAGCACAACAGCTGGTGTTGGGAGAAAGAGGCAAAATACGCTGTCAGCACATCTACCAACCCACTGTCCCACTGCCCGGAAGGGTTTGAGAGGCATCTAACGAAGCACAGAGGTCTCACCGCTGGCACTGGAACACTTCAGTGGCTGACTTGCTACGGTTCTCATTAGGAAATGGTTTTGCATAAAGTACTGGCGTCAGAAGGTAAAGCTAGTAAGAGATTTTAATCAGCCCCAGCACAAAAGGAAGGAGATTCTTGCATAATACCAGAGACTGAAAAGCTCTCCTTTGGGATCTGTTGGGGATCAGTTCTGCGCTGCAGGACCAGGCTGTGCTACAGGCAGAAGGAAGGAGGCTGCAGCCAGCCAGCACCAAGCATCCAGCCAGTTTTGGGAGAGCTCCAGCCTGGGACAAGCACCTTTCAAAGCCTCCTTTGCCTCTGTAATGCATGAACACCATCCAGCCCTATGGAATAATTCCCATTGCAGGAAAAAATAAGGCAAATCTCTCCCCAACAAAACAAAACATTAGAATGAGGGAAGGAAGCAGAGGCAGGAAACTACAGGGACACTCTTCAGAGAGGCCACTGCTGCAGGATGGAGGGCCAGATTTTTAGGCATGTATGGAGATGAGAGGCAAATTCTTCTGCATCTCCACATTTAGGCACCTGAACAAAACAATCAGCTTCCCACAAACACTAAAACCATTCCCTGCTGCCATCAGAGTGCTTGTGGAAACAAGCTGCCTCCCCCAGGAGGACTCGGTTGACATATTTCTATCTCACCAGAAACAAGTAATAAAAATAACGAGATTCACAGCAAGGATATATCTTTTTTTTCAGATTGGATTCCACAGACACAAACGTGTCATTATTACCAGAAATGCGTACGATCACCTGGGTTGGTTTTGGTTAAAAAGCCTTGGTCTCTGCCCAAGTCACCCCACTGGGACTCGAGATGAAGTCTCTTCTCCTTGCTGCCATTTCTGGGTGACTTGGGAAGTGACGTACAATTGCTGACCTGGCTCCTGCTTTAGTTGCTGTAAAGGTGGTTTCAGAGAACTGCTGAATCCCCAACAAGATTTGTGGAGGTTCACAATTGCCTAGACCCACACCTTCCTGCAACACTCAGCACAGCTTTGTGCAAACCCGCATCCTCACCACCTGCATCCTCAGAGTCAAGAGGATAACAAGGGTTAGAGAGAAACACAGTCTTGTGATGCTCTCTCCTTGCCCCTGCCCAAAGCACGCTGAGGTTTTAAAGTGAGGTACAGAGAACAGCCATTTAGTTACTCAGAAGTTTTTAATATATTTGGAAAATGAATCAAAAGTAAATTATTTTTCTCCCACTCTGCACACATGGGGAACCATGCTCTGAAACAACCAGGTCCTGAATTTGAGTGAGAAGATGACACTGATGTTCAGGTCAGCTTTATGTACCGCTGACAACTCAACCAGACCAATTTTTCAGTTTAGGGAGAAGCAAGCCAAATCTTTCTTGCTGTTACTGTGTGTTGTGGTAGAGCCTAAAAGCCTTAGTTATGGACCAAGCTGCTCCTGTCCTCACGTCACACAAGCACCATGGGACCAGCTGTTGCTGGCTCATAATCCATGATTTACCCCCAGTTGCAGTGTGGCTACACTGGCACAGCCGCTCCAGACAGTCCCAGTCCCTGGATCTGGGCACAAACAGGACAGCAACGACTGCTGTCCCCAGCAATGCTGGGCACGGAGTGATGGGACCCATGAGAACCACATGGTACTTTCCCTGGGGATCACTACGAGCCGAGATCCCCGGCATAGAGCTTTTGGTACAGTCAGGATGGAAATTTTGGCTGTTCCGAACAGCCCAGTTTCCACAGGACTTGAGGACGGAACGAGCTTTATCGAAACAGAACTGTTTTCCTCAGCCCCAGAGCTGCCTCATTTCAGTTCCCAGCTGCTCACTTGGAAGAGGAGGAAAAAGAAAGGAGCCAGTTTTGTGAAAAATCACGGTGGGCCACAATCTGCTGGGTTAAAAAAGAAAAGAAAACAAAACAACTCATCTGCTTAATAGGAGCCAGTCCATTAGGATCCTGCAAATTCAATCCAGGGGGAAAGGAGTTGAAGAAAAGGGTAAAAATCCCAGTGAGACGCGCTGCTTGAATTCAGTTGGTGCTAATGGTCCTGTTTCTTGCTACCGACACGAACCACGCTCCCAAACAGCAGCGCATGAGCAGATACGAACAATAAAGTGATTTGTTCTCAGGAAGCATTCAACCCCTGCCAACAGTCAACCGGATCCAGACAAGGGCCAGGGCAGTCGGAGCGGCACACGGCAGACCCAACGAGGAACTGTATCACTTGGCACGGAGCCGCTATTTCCAGCACTTACATCCCATCCTCGCGTTGGCTCAACTTTGTCACTCTCCAGAGCAGGAGGACTATGCGTCTGTCATGAAATCGGGATCTACAAACACCAGAGTTTTTCCCTGAGCTCAGTAGAGGGAGGTGTCCCTGCCTCTTAAAATCCCTTAGCAGGTGGCATGATTTTCAGATGGCCTCAGCATTAGCTGTCGGCTGTAGCTTAATATATAAGGCACCTTAAACATCTGCAGGATAAACCTTATTTCAGGTATCCATTCATTTTTATTTGTCCTGTTTATTCTTTTACTAAGCAGCATCATTAAAAGAAAAACAAATAAAATAAAGTAACACTTTAAAGACTTTTAAGATGAAAACCAGCAAGGCATACTGGAAACCATTTTTTGAATTAAATACAGCGCTAGGTCACTCACACTCAGAGTGAACAAAATTGACACTCCCCAAATCTGTGGACTTAAAATACGAGTATCAGAACAGCATTTCCCATGTTTGAAGAAGACAAGAACAAACCACACATTTAAAGCTGTCACCTGGATATCTTACATGTGAAGTGTTTCCAGTTTCACCGCAACAAGTCACTGCCCTAGTTTCTTGGAAACTTGGACCAAATGCCAAGGGCTGAGAGAACTTGTAATAAAAGGAGGACATGTTCCAGAAAGTTATTAGATGTCCTAGGGTGTACCACTCAGCCTGTTGTTTGGAGAGCATCAGACCCTTGAAGAGTGGAAATTTGGATCACGGTCCTGTAACTGAACACAATGCCCTTCCACTGCAGGGCAGAAAGCAGCCTGGAGTCGGGAAGAATCTTGCTTTGAAACCTCAGTTCCCAACCACTGAGAATTGCTGGTCTGATAACGCAGTAGGACAGCGTTCTATCTTCTGCACCCAGAAGTCACTTTCTTTTTAAAATCTGTTAGCAGCAGATTCCCATGCAGCCTGGCCAGAGCAGTTTGTTCTTAACGTCTCTTTTGTTTGCCTTGAGCCATCTTCTTGTTTCTCACCCATCAATAAATTTCCAAGAGTCCCACTCCTTTCCCAATTTATATGAATAGCAGAGTTTGGGGAAGTGCAGCACGGCCTGGAGAAGCCCACACGGCTTCATCACAGAGGTATTTTGGCTCCCACCAGGGTCAGTGGAGATTTACAAGGCTACATTGATATCCTTTTTGCTCGCCATGCCCACCCGCCCCTGGAGCTGAGCGTGCCACGTGGCACAGCCCGGCGCGTCCCAGGTGCCCTGGTTGGATGCCCCAAGCGAGGTGCCACCTCCCAGCTCTCCAACGCTTCCTCTCCTGGGAACGGGCTTGTTCCAGTGTTGAGCCAGACTGCAAACAAATGTGAGGATGGTCCAAACTGACAGGAAGTTCTGGCTCAAAGATTAATTCAAGTCCCAAATTAAAGGTAAGGCTGGATGCACTTAAACGCCTGGGAGGAAAGGCAGCCTGCACCTGGGAGGAAAGGCAGCCCACACCTGGGAGGAAAGGCAGCCTGTTGGCTTTTCTGCTGCCCCTACTCAAAGATGGGCATGAATGCAACGCAGCACTTTTCATCTCTACACTGTAACCTCCACCATGACTTACAAATTCTAAGGGAACTTTGTTTAAAGGAAACAACTCAAAGCCAAACCAGGCAACCACTGTCCCTCCCCATCACGGCAATATTTTGTCTCCAGAGAACTTCCTTGCTTGTCTTCCCCTACACACTTAAATCCTCCAACAAACAATACTTCTGACACCCAACCAATGCCACTGGTGGCATCCCACATGCCCCGGATCTCCTCATGAGAGACCAGGAACAATGAGCGGTCCGTGCCTGCTTTGCAACACTTCCAAGCAAACAAAGGCACCTCTGCAGAGCCCGGCCAGGCTGAACGGAAGGGAACTGTGTTTTCAACTCAGCTGGAAACAAAACTGTTGGGGATAGAATTTGTCAATAATAAAACAGAATGAAATGTAAATGAATGCACACCCTAAAAAGTTCATGGAACCCCAAACAAACCTATCAAAGAGAGAAAGAACAAAAAAATTCCTTTGCAGGCATTCTCACCCCGTCACTGTCAGAGATAACCGTATTTGCTTATTGCAAACAGAATTGCAGACGCTTTAAGCAGGATCACACCCCTCTCATTCAGGCAGGCAATCCCCGCTGCTCCCATTCTGAATTTACCAGGGTGGTGTCAGATCTAGCAACAGTCTCAACACAGCATATACAAAAAATACCTAACACCTCGAGTGAGGTGCAGAATTTGCTATGTGTGTGTTACTGACCTCTGTCCAGGGACCTTTCAGCCCCAAACAGTGGAGGTCCTACTAACAAAGGCAGAACCAACATTTTTCATTAGCTTCAAAACCTTCCGATGGGCATCACAGGGGCTTTTTGTGAACAAGACAGAGAAAAAGAAGATGCATAACTTTGTTGGGCTTTCAAATTACTCCTCAGATGATAATTTCCTTCTAAGCCTATCCATAGTTTCTCTCAAGTATTTGGAAAATCAAGTTTCTTGAGCATTAATATAAAAAAAAGTCCCAGTTTTCATGCTCCCACTCCAAAGCATCTAAGAGCTGAACATGGAAAAATGTTCATACGGAGTTCTGTATGGCAACAGCCCTAAGACACAACCACACAAGTACACAAGCTTGTCCTTCCAGTCCAGTTCTGCAAGATGCATTTTGCTTTTCACAAATCCTGATCTGCTGGAGCAGCTGTAGCTGTAGTACCTACCAACCACCTTCAGCTGTCTAGTAACTCGTAAGGACTGATGCAGTTTTGATCTCAACTAATGGTCAAGCCAGTGAGGTCCTGGGGTTGATATTACTGCTTCTCCCCTCCTTCCCCAGAAAACAGTCTGCACTCAACACTTCTCAAAAGCTGCTCCGCATCTCAGAGAATCAGACCTGCTCCAACACCAAACCCAGCGAAACTCAGCGGTGCTGTAAAATAAATAAAACTCAACTGCTGGAGTATTCTGTGTGATCCACCTATTCCAATGAATGTGCTTAGCACCTCAGTGTTAACAACCTGGCCATTGACACCACAGGCTGGAAAAAAGACAGCACTTGAGAGGAAAAAGCAAAGCTGCCTACCTCGGAAAACCAGGAGGTGAGTTTTTATGGCTGTTTTCCACCACAGGACATTTTTCCATTAATTGTGTTTATCAGCTCTGAGAGGAAGTGGATGAATGTAAGCACAAGCCAGAGATTTTCTGTGATTTCTTTGTCTAGCATGGAGATCTACGTGACCAGGGCTACCAGGTGTCTACAATCACTTTACATCCTATGTAGTTTGGGAGTTAAAGCAACACCCACGCTCTGCCTGCTTTGCCTTAGGCTGTGGACAACCTGAAGTCTCCTGGGTCTCATGGCAACTACACCACACAAGGAAACGGCCGTGGCTCTTCGGTTGCCACCACAGACCAAGAGGCACAACTCAAGGGCTCAGCAGAAGCGGACAGCTTTCTTCTGGTCTTACGGAAATGACTGGTGGCTTTACAACTCTTTACTCTAGGGGAGGTAGTGTCACCATTGGCATTGCTTTAGTTCTCAGGCTGTGTTCCGCTTGTTTATTTCTCATGGTGAAACTCCAAGACAAAAGCCTTACCTTCTCCCTCCCCACCTTTTTGTACCTGTTAAAGGATTTGCTTTTGAAGTCTGCCCATGGCAAACACACTGCCTGCTTTTTGGGCATTTCTGCCTCAGCAGCAGCCAGGTTCAAGGTAACCTGCGTTTCTGGAAAAGCTGTTGCTGTGTTCCTAACAGCTGTGTCACACCAGGGGATGTTACCGAAACGCCAACCCCCAGTGAAGATTTTAGTGTTTCCTGGTCACTGTTACTTTCCAGAGAAAGAACAATAAACGGCACCAGCTTCATAATTCACCGGCAGAACTAACTGCTGGGGTTTGATTTAATGGAGGGCTCCCTGATCGCTCCTGCCCAGCCAGCACTTCACAGCCACCACAGACCAGCACAAAGTCCATAAAGACATAACCAGTCACTGTTCAGAAGTGAAGAACATAAAAAAGCAACAAAGACCAAAGAAGATTGTCCACAGCCACATGTAGAGAGAAAGTTGCTTCTGATCTGTTCACATTCTCATGGTTTCTTCTATGAATGAAGAAACAAACTTCTTCATTCCAGTGAAAAAAAAAGGATTATTCAGTCCACAAATGTTAAACAGTAGAATTAAGAAAAAAAACGTAGGAAGAAGGAATAGGAATAATTGCTGCAGATAAAGCCGTAGATCAGATCCTCAGGGGTGAGCACAAGGACAGTGTTTTTCATCTGCCACAGGTCAACCAGGAGCTGATGAAATACTTTCCCTCCAGTCTCTGGTGGCCAAACAGAGATTTCACTTCACACAAGACTGCTCCAGGCAGCGAGGCTCTGCACACATGGCGTACATTCCCCCTCCTAGTGAAGATCCTCTGAACACAGATAGCTATCTCCCAACCCATTCACAAAGGCATAATTTTAAAAAAGCAAGTGGCAGGCTAGTTCCAGAAGCAATATGTAAAAACAACAGTTGCTTGGTCCGATTCCTGTACGGAGCCCTACGTACCATCTCCAAAGCCTGTTCACTCTGACACAGAGCAGAGAGCAAGAGTTTCTTCTCAAGGTGGCAATGTCACTTTAAACTATTGGAGACACTGGAACTACATCCATCTCCTGTATCAGTCCTGGGCTGCTGCCAAGACCTTGAACTGTAATAACAAGCTCTTTGTCTTAGCCAATTTAAGAGACAACAACAGCGGCACCGGGTCAGATAATCCCTGAATCACCGTGCAAAGCACAGGGTGCAATCTCAGTAACCTCTCTCTTCTCAGCAGGTTGCCAGGATATCTCATTACAGGAAGCTGGCTCGTCCTTCAGCAATGCCACAGGTGATTCTCGAGGAAAGGAGCTGTTCTCACTTCCTGTAGGAGTGGCTGCCTGCAGAAAAAGAGCGAGAAAGGGTCTGTCAGATGAGAGCAAGATTTATCACAAGCCAGGAGCTGCCAGAGGACAACACTTGTTCAGCCTGTACGGTGACACAAACACCACAAAAACATGCACAAAGGCACCTTAACCACTGACGTTGCAACTTAAAAACGCAGAATGTATTTATGGCACCCACTTGCCAGGGGATGCTGCAAGAACTTGTGGAGGAGCAGGATTGCCAGGGCTGATAAAAACCATTCCTCACTCTTCTGCTAGAGAGTTTTGTACTATTCTAGCTCCACCGTGCCCTGGGATGAATTTGGTACGCTGCAAACAGCTTGAGCATGCTCATGCAGAGGAGCTTGGAGCAGATGCAGGGTAAGAGGCAGGATAAACCATTCAGCCATGGCCACGTGAAGCATGCACACGCAGTGAGAAAAGTCTGGATTTGGAGGTCCACACTGTGTTCTAGCCATGCTGCCAGTGCCATCCCTGTACCAGCTAGGAAGTAGAATCCACAGAAAATCCCAGCAGGGCTGGTTTCATTTGGAAGAGCTTTAGAGCTCAGCTAACAGCAGGGGCTACATCTCAGGCAGGAATCCAGCCCCAGGCCTGGGTACCTGGGCTTCCTCTGCATTCCTCCGGCATTCCACACGCTCCATGCCCAAGAGGAGCAGTCCAGCTAGGTTTATGTAAAAGCAACTTATTTCCAGAAAACGTACCTATAATAAATAATAAAAGCAAGCTAAAAATGTGTCTCTAAAGTAAGCAAGCACATAAGTAAGTACAATCAAACCCTTATCTTTTTCTCATCATGCCCATCAGCTATAAAAACTTCTCTTTCTCCAGAAATACCAAGAAATCCACTAACTAAAGACAGTCTCTTGATATGTAAATACCTACATACCTAGGCAGCAGACAAATAGGAGACAGCAACTGCTGAAATCTACTGATTGCCAATATCTGTGCATCCCACACCATTCTAACTTACAGATAAGGCAGCTAGGAAACTAAAGGAACACTAGCACAGAACTTTACTAGGGAGACATTAGGGGCTCACCTGCTCCAGATGCCTCCCTGCACCTTCAGGTAACAGCAGAGAACTTAATTACCTTTGAGAACCTCAAAGGCCCTTTTTGGTCCTTTAAAAATCTGTCCCTTATCACCTTCCTCTCACTTTTTTCAACCATAAAAACCTGTGTGAATTGCCCTGCAAGAGGGATAAAAACCAATAGGTGCTCTATGCCAGCAGACAGCAATGCAGGATACACACACACAAAGTGAGTGGAAGATTACTTGCTTGCAAAATAATTTATTTGCTATTTTTAGCAGGAAGATAAGAGTTTAACATTCAATTGCAGACATGAAGTCTGTCTCATGGCACACGTGAACAGATAGAAAACAATTACCTGGAACCTGAATAGAAAACTCGGGAGAAAAGGTAAATGGACACATAGTAAGATGTGATACCCACTACACATTCAGCTTTAGGATGCACACAGCAAAGACAAGAGGTATAGGGTAACACAAATCCTGTCCAATAAAAGCTAGAAGAACCCAAGAGCCTGGACTTAAAATGACATACACTGAATCAACAGAGAAAGCTCTGTTCTGATGGAAAGCTCTGTTCACGCTCTGCTTTAATGCCATTTCAAAATAAAATACATTATACACCATGCCACCGGCAAAGGAACTTACTCCAAAGCCCTACAAGAGCAACATAAGTATGTCCATCCCAGGACACACACAGCCAGGAGTATAAAGCTGCCCTGGATGAACTAGAACGTGCGGAGGAGGTTTTGTGCACACACACACTGTGCTTCTCCCTCCTTCAGCAGAGCTTCTCCTTTTCAACGGGCTAGTGCTTCTGTAACGAACCGAGACAGGAGCCAGTGACAGGCTCTGGGGTGTTAACACCACAGTCAGTGAGGGCAGAGCAGTGCTCCTGTCACAGGAAACAGAAAGCACTGATGTTAGAGGTAAAACACGGGGCACATGCAGCAAAAGCAAAGCCGAAAGAGCTGGCAATGTTACCTAAGCACTGTCCAAGCAGGTACTCTCAAGGTCAAAACCTCCCTTAACCACCAAGGACATTCTCTTCCATTGCCTCACCTGCACTCCTGAATGAAACCACCCCATCTCCCTGTGTACACAACCGTGCAGAACAACAGTGAGTGAGCAACACAGAAGACTCAGGAAGATCTTTCCAGCTCTGCTGCTGATTTAATAGGTTATTGCAATTATCTGCACTTCATTTTCCCTACCTGTAATGAGGAGCTAACAATATACACACACCTCAAATTTCTTGGGAAGGTTTCCAAGGTATTATGAGTTACCATGTTTTTGTGAAATGTTTAAAGGTAACAGCTACAGTTAAATAATAGAGGTGGTGTTACATTGTGATTAAATAATCATCACTAAACTTCTTAAGACCATACAGCACATAGCTCCTACCATTTTCATTGACAACAGACCCAGATGTGTACCTAGACCCAGCCAGTCCTGTCCACTCTCCAGGGAAGAGCTTACTCATTCCTTAAGAATGCATCTTTCTTCTCCTTCTGTCCCAAAAGACCCTCACAGCTTACACACCATAAACGTGTTTACTGTTGTATGAGCATCTGAGATCAGTATTTCCATTTTACTGGGCTTGTGCTGGCTGCCTTAAAGTAAGTGTCCATCCTTTCCCTCCAGCCTCAAGGCACAGCCCTCCTCTCTTCTGAGCCTGCTGCAGACTAGCACTGCTTACAGGTCTTCAGGCAATGGCACATCCACGTGGTTCTTAAATACAAGGCTCCAGCAGAACGATAACTGCCACAAGCAGCACACCGTGCTCAGCCACCCCGAGCCCAGCTCCTGAACTGCCTGACATCGGGTCTACGTTCAGTCGCAGTGTAGACACACCCGGAGATCCAAGTTCAAGAACATTAAACAAGTTACACAGTGAACAAGTATCTGAAGAAAATAAAAAAAGTTTAATGACGTCTAGAGAAAGTCTAACTGAGACTAGAAGCTTCCTCCCCAACTTCTGTCGATTTGGGCCACTTTTCTCCACCCAGAGAGAGGAAAAAGCATGTCTCAACTGCTCACATGACAGCCTGGAAGCAGGAGCAGTGTTCAGCAGAATTACATAGCTGTACATCCTGCAGATGACAAGTACAATGTCATATACTCCTGGCACGTTTGTAGCATACGACTTCATTCCTGGACAGTGCTCCCTCCTCTCCCACCCCAAGGACTGACAAACAGAACCATGACTTTTTCCACTTACTCTGTCTGCTCCTTGTGGATGATCCTGAGGAGCTGGGACGGCTCGTTTGTTGGGGTCCAGACTGAGAGAACTGGGGGGCAATGGCTGGGACCTTTCCCTTTCTAGGGCTGGCACTCTGCAGTTCAGGAGTGCGAGGGATCTTAGGTTTGCTGGTGAAGGCTGAGGGAAACTCGCTGTAGGAGGAGATGGAAAGGGTTAGCAATGCGTGGAGAAATGCGTATGCATAGTAAGTCTGCAACCAAGTGAAACCTGCAGTACGTGACAGCGTGACAGACTGTTCAGAATTCAGGGAGACTGGAAATGGAAAGGAACATGGCACCACAGGTACTGCCCTGGGGCACGTACTCACCACGCAGCCTCTAAACCTGGCTCTGTCGATCTGTCTATCACACTCAAACCTGGGTCTTTGGAAAACATGACCCAACAGATTCAGTTAAGTCCCCTGCAAACAAGTAATACATCTTCAGCTTCTTTTCTATTGTATTCATCGCACACACAGACTCCATCTGAGGTGCAAAAAAACATACAGCTACATCCCTTTAGGGCACAAACACTATTATTTCTCCTAGGTATAGGTCACAGTCTTGGCAGCCTCCCCGGCTCCCAGCTGCGATAAGATTTGTAGAACTCCCTGAAGGCTTTGTCAAAAGAGCAAAAAGCTGTGATGGCATCTATGAAATAAATTCCCTAAGCACGCAGGTTCCTTGTTCACACTGAGAACATAAAACAACTGCTGCTATGTCACAGTTTGCATGTGCTGCGAGAATACCATTCTTTAAAATGTAGTCCATGACTACGCAAAGAAACACTGTCCTTCCCTGCCCCTAGCATCCAGATATTCTTTCCCAAGTACAAAAACAGGTTACCAGGAAATAGCTAGTCTCTAAAATACTTATGAATCTATACTCATGTTGATCCAGTGAATCAATTTTCTCTTAAAAGGAGAAAAGGTTAAACTGAAAGAACAGCTACATGAAACAGCTCATCGTGTTTAAAAGGAAAAAAAAAAGTAGAGCCAAAGGCAAGAGATCGAAAAAGGTGCCATCCAGACACAGGTGATTAAAATGGAAAGTCCCCGTGTTATTAGCTCCATCAAAAGAACCCTTTGTGACCATCAGAGAGGGTGATTAGGAGGATTTTCAAGTCATTTAATCCCCCCTCCTCCCCTGGGAATGCTGCTGAGTCAGTGCTGATTATACCCCTGCTGCACCTCGCAGGGAGGCTTGAGCCAAGTGTTCCTTTTGTATTTTAAATAGCATTAATTGTCTGTATTTTGCATGTGTATATGCCAACCATTGAGGACAGAGCCATGATAGCTGGTCTGCTGAGGGCCATCTCTGCAGCCCTCTACCTACCTCTGAGCATTCCCAGTGTCACACTTGTCTCATTTCAAAAGAGGAGGTGGCAGATGGAGCAGAACAAAACCCAAAAAAGTAAGATTGGCTAGATAAAACCTCATAGACATACTGAAATTTCTCCATAGAATGGTTTCATTGTAGTTGCTTGTTTGTCTTTTACTCACTTTGGTTCAAGAGCTGGATTTTCAATTGACCAGTAATCTTACGTGTACTATGATACATCGGTGTAGATAAAAAACCAAGATCCAACAGCTTCACAGCAGGTTTTGAGCCATAAGTGAGCTTCTTTTCCTTATTCAGCCATAGCTAACAAAACCCTGGATCTGTCCTCCTATACACTAGGAGGAAAGGATTATAAAGGACAAGCTGGTAGCAAACACTGTAAAGTTTAAAAATAATTAAAAAAGCTGTTTTTCTGATGGGATGCAGAACAGATCTGTCTCTATGTGCCCAGGTATCACAGAACCACCTCGTCTTTTACTACATCAGCAGGCCAAGATCAACAGAAAAGAATTAATCCTCAGAATAACACAGAAAACTGCTATTTGGCATCATTTAGAACTGGTAAGATGAAGAGAGAAGGAAAATCTATTGTGGGAAAATGTTCTGTAGTATTTGGCAAAGGAGTAATTTACAGCAAGGTGTGGTAATTTAAGAGCAAGTGCTGGAACAAAGAAACCAAACCACAACCTAACAAAACCCCTACATTTGCACTGAGAAGCAAGCAAGCTGTTCACTTGGAAAAACTGAAATAATTGTTTATAAAAAAAATGCACAACAGACTGACACTGGGATTGAAATAATCAACCAGGAGATGTGGCAAGACCTGAATATACAAAGATGAGTTCCACCGTTTTCTCCAAGAGAAATACACTTGGATTTTTGTCCATTTTTACAAGATTATCAGGAAAGCAAGATTATTAGAGACCTAAAAAAGCCCTGCAGAGTTTAAACTCTTTATTATGATGATACTGGCATAGTCACAATTAAAAAAAAAAATGGACTTTTTCAGGAAGCCACAATTGTAAACTCAAGTCTATTACAGATTTATCCCTGATTAGCTAAAAAGTACAACAAGGATCAAAATGCAGCAGGGAACAGGAATGCAGGGGCAGCCGCCAGTCTGACATGCATCAGCTAGAAAACCCATTTGTTCTGTGGAAATAAAACAACTGCAACAGACATGTCGCTCCTGGGGCCTCATGCTTCTCTCGGACTGATTTAGCAGAATTTCACTGATCTCTGGGCAGTTAAATTCCCAATTTCCACCGCTAAGGAAGAGGGGAAATCGCAGTGAGAGCTTCATCACTGCAACTCAGCCCTCGTTTTCTCACACATACCTCTTCTAGGAAGGTCTTGGTATTTGCCTAGTAGGAAGGAGACATCTCTTACAGTGGTCAAAACTGTGACCAAAGCAGCCATTTATTTGCTCTGTTTGTTTTGCAAACAAAGTATGCTTGAAAGAATGAAAAGGCAGGTCTAGGTATTGCAACACCAACATATTAACAAAAGATTCTTGACATAGGAAACCCTGTGTTTGCTTGAACCGTGAATGGCTACATTCCCATATCCGTAACTGGAGGCTGATTTGTAAATACAAATTACTGTATGCATGCTGAGGAAGCACGCAATGAAAAGATATTATCTTCTTCTGCTGGATACTGCACCTGAGCCATCTCGTACTGAGATTTAGACACACATTTCTGAAGAAAAATGAAAGATTACTGGGGACATTTTAATAATGGATTATGACGGTGAAGAAGCAAATCCTCTCATCAAGGTGGGAGGCGAGATGTTGCCAATTTGGCTTGTTTCTTGCAAGCCAAAGCTTGAAAAATCATCTCTCTGTCACAAAGCAAGCGATTTGGCCATAAAATTTTCATGCTCTATTTGTATTTCTAGTAGGTGCTTAGCTACTCTTAGGTAACAGAAATAAAACTAGTCATGCTGGGATAGGGATATGACCGCTAAGCACTTCAGCTGCTAACCAGTGATAATTTGTTGACATATGATTTCCCAGATCTCATCACGGAAACAACACAACTGTGAACAAAAAAAAAAAAAACCCAAAAAAACTAAACCATGCCAACCCCCCCACAACCATACACCTGCAAGCTAGAAGGAAACAAAGCTCTCAGCAGAGAGTCCAGTTTCCAGGAAGAAGTGCTAGAGCTTTAGCTGACACAAATAACCAAGCCCTTCTGAAAAATCAGATCCATAAAGAGTTGGTAAAACCTTTTCCTTTAACACATCTCCACCCATTCTGTGTTTTACTTCTGGAATGTACTTGCTTTTCAAATTTCTCTCCACTCACTGTTTAAAACTTGGCCCAATCGAATTAGCTATAGGAAAAAGCTGTTAATGTCTGAAGGACACATGCGGGTCCTGAAAAACTTCAGGAAACCTTGGTCCAGCTGTTAATGAATTCCTTGTTCTCATCCAAGATGCAACACCACAGTCCTACATACGACAAAGGCTTCACAGAGGGCTCAAGGTACGAACAGGAGAAGGAAAGCAGGATCTTTCATCTTCTTTTGACATTGTTTTAAGGAAGAGTTGAAACCCATTGCTGGGAGAACTGAGAATATTGCCTCCCTTGCTATACCTGTCTAGTGGGTAAACCAGGGGCTCTGGTTAAATGTGCTAGCAACTCAGCACGTTTAAACACTCTGAATCCACTTAAATGCTTAATTTTTCTTCCTTCTGCAAGTTAATTCCTGCCCTGTTCCCACAGCCCTACCTCTTACTTTACTAATAAATGATTTTTTCATGGGTTAGAGTCGAGTCATCTAGGGAAGCAATCAGGAAGTTTTACTTGCAGAAGACTGCGTTGTGCGTACATGTGAAGTTCATTAATGATGTCTTGCTGAAGATTTCTTCCATTCTGGACCAGATGTTTAGAAATTGAACAGCTGCCTCTGGCACAGCAAAGGGTATTTTGTTTGGCAAGCGCCATCACAGCTGCCTCAGACCAGACTACATCGTACATCAAATGACTTCACAAATTGTCTTTACAGCAGCATGGAATTAGCTGGTAAGTCCCCTCAGATTCCTCCTGCACTTTTAGATACTCCCCTGGAGAAATCATACCTATGTGATTGCCCATTTACTTCGTCCTGGGTGAAGTCAGCAGATGGGGAAGACAAGATATTGTCACCAGCTGGGATGCTTCGGTCCCTTCTATGGCCTGATGAGAATTCTTTAGATGACTTCATTTCATCTGCTATTTAAAAAAGAAACACAGTTCAGTGAGGAGTTGTCTTTTTACAATTTTACGAGAAACACAACGAAGTCACAGTCCCTGCTGGATGAAGGAAACCTTGAGATAGCTGCAGGCTGCCGAGCGAGTGTGGCAGAGTGCGGTACGGCTCATCAGCTGAGCCCCGCCAACTGCAAGCGTGCATGCTTCCAGCCCAGCTGGAAAGTAAAACATGCTTGGATCATTGTCAAAGCAGCTACACTCTGCATTTCCAATGGGCTAGGAGCATGCAATCCATCAGTTAACGTGGATCAGCTAATGACCGATATCTCATTAAAGCCCCCGGAATGCAACCACTCGCCGTTGTCTGTACATCTCCATGGGAACAGGCAGCCACTGCGGACAAAACCCAGTGTTTTACACTGCTGTCAGACTTGAGCTCTATTACATTCGTTCAATACGTCTCCCCTTTCTGCCTTGCACTAATGGAGAAGGGAATTTGCCACAAGGCTACCAAGATGTGCAAGTTTAATAGAAGAATTTAGGGAAAATCCCGAGCTCCGTTCCTCCCACCCTCAGGACAGGCTGCCATCCCCGATTTGCTCTCCAGTGCTCATATGGATGCAGATCAGGTCACTATCAGACAAGCATTTGGCTGCCCAGTGCATGTTCTGTCTGACATTCAGCATATGACTGGAGTTCATCCTTAGTCCACAAGTTTTCTGCTCACAGGAGACAAAAAAGAAAAAAAGAATCAGAATTATTGATTCTTTACCAAAGTGATAAAACGGGAGGATGGACTCGGAAAAAATCAGGCTAACTCAAGAACAGCTGAATATATCCAAGCTTGGAGGATATTAAGAACTGCTTTCATTTTTAGAAAACAAAAGAGGATCAAGGTTTCTTGAGACTAAACTTAGCTTCCTTGAGATATGGCCTTGATGATGCTAACTGTTCACATGAAGCTTTTATTCTAATCATTTTTTCACTCTTGGTCTCTTACTATTCATTTCACGACTTGACTGCATGAAACTCAGAATCCCAGAGTATTCATGTGATGCTGGGAAACATATTCTGCAGTGAGCAGGTTCATGGTGCTGCACAGTAACCATCAGATCAAGATCAGAACCCAGTCAGAGCTGCATATTTATTTCAGAGCACAGATGTCTGGCAGGGCGTGATGAGAGTCTCTAGAAGCAGTGCAATTGTTTTTACACCTTTCTGTTATGTACTGTTCCCTGCCGTATATCAGAAGGCACTTGAAGAGAAAGGGCTTACTGGTGTAGATCAAAGCCTTTCCAATTTAGAAATTACAGAGCCCACTGCTTTTTGGAGAACAGGGGATGCCCAAAGACCCAGTGCAATTGTCACTATACAGAATGAAAGTCCTGTCACTGATACGAACCACCAGGGCATCCAGCAGCACAGTCTCTCTTTTCTCTTCTCTCCTCTTCCCCCCTCATTCTAAATCCCAAAAGATAAGACAGACAAGCATGTATTTCACTGGCTATTTGCAAAAACCTGAAACAAACCTTTGGCGATCCTTCAAGTAGCTCAGTGTTGTTTTATAGCCTGGATTAGTGCTAGGAAGACTTGCCTCTGCCACACACAAATTATTTGTCTTTTTACATGTATAATGCACATAAACTCGCAATACGCTGCGCATTCTGACCTCCGAGATTTTTTACAAGAGTATAATCTAGTAGTCTTATCAGTACCCAACTGCATATAATTTTGACTGAAAACAGATAAAAAACTGGTTTAGACAGAGGCTACAAGCAAAGTTCTGACAATATGAAACTTTAAAGTTGGCAGGAATTTCTTCAGCATGAAGGGTTTAAAATCAATATTCTCCATCAAAAAAATGAACAATATTTACTTTGCTGACCTACTCGAGCTCCCTGTTTAAACCTCCCCACAAATCTCTACAAGCAAATTGTCAGAGCATCAGCAGCACAGAAAGTGACAGAGGTGAGTGAATGCATTCCTCTGGCAAGATACTATCAAAGCGTGGTTCAGAATGCAAGCTGGGCTCCTGCATCTAGTTACACTTTAAAACAGCAAATAGAAACACCTTAGATACTGGTTTGGCTTAATTTCCTTTACGAAGCATGAGCATGTAAAACAACTTTTTTTTTTTTTCCTTTTGTATAGGAAAATGGTCAAGCCAGCACGCTTGTGATGAGTTTACCACCTCTGCTGTTGTGGGTTGCTGCCCCTGGCCAGCTAATCTACCCGCAGAACAGGCTCAGGAGGTGCTACCGCACAAAGTGAGGCTTGGGAACAGCAGCTGACATTCGTACACAACAGCGAGAACCCAAGTGTCCATCTTGAACAGGAGCTTCATCTGCTTCTATCATACGGCTTTCATTCAGCACGTCCTATTTATCAGCTCCAGGCATTATGCAAGCAGATTCCTGTCTGCAAGACCTTGGTTAGTTTTCTCAGAATCCTTTTCATTTCCTCTAGGAAATTTAAAAAAAAAAAAAAAAAGAAGAGAGAAAAAAGTATGCTATTCCTTTACTGCTTCAAAGCATATTTTTCAGCAAAGTAAAAGCATGCTTTGTCTGAGCTTATTAATAATTCTGTACCGGATATGCTGGAAGATCCTTTATCTAAGGCTGCAGAACATTTTGCCTTAAATTCCTAATTGGAAATGTTAATGAATCCCTGCAAGAAGGTTGAAACTCCAACATGTGAAGTTCCATGATCCTGGGGACATCAGAAGTTCAGAAATAAGGTATTTCAGAAACCTATAACATTTTAAATGCCATCACGTGTTTCTGAGCTGTCAGGTCCAGCTGAGCTTGCATTAATTTCAGTTCAAGTTGCAAGGACAGAATGTTTAGCAGCATCCCCCACAATGTAGCTATACAGCACAGGCCTTCCCATCCTCCACAACAGTTTATGGTTTGAATGTCGTCGCAAATCTAAGCAGATAAGTGCAGCTGCCTTCAACTTCAGCACAGAGGTCCAGCCAGCAGAGCCTGCAGGTGCCAGCAGACAGGGATTCATTTAGATCCAAACAAGGGGACATTTGATCAAGTGAGGGGCTTTTGCACCGTCTCTGGGCTGCAGCTCAGTCTCTAGGCAGAGGACATCACGGAGTGAAAGACATCGGAAGCCCTAGGTACGATCTTTGGCTGTTCCAGTGAGACCATTAGTCCCTGCTGAGCACACATTACCTTCTGCAGCCATTCACTCAGCTCGAGCCAAAACCCAAGCGTGTGCCCCAAGGTCTTGCCGACCCCCCAGGGTCTACAGAAGGCCAGTTCTGAGGCTACATTAAAAAAAAAAAAAAAAAAAAATCTACAACACACAAGCCATGCCCCAAACGCCTGCCCCAGTCAAAAGAGAGAACGGTTAACAAGAGCATTCCCAGAACATCCTTACATGAAGGGGAAACGCAGAGGTCAGAAATGCTGGACCTGCTCCCACCACAAAGGGGAGGATGACCATTCGGCAGAGATTGCAGCTTCTCCTCCCTCTCATGACAAGAATCGGTGTCATTTTCCGGCCTGGAGGAGAAGGAGAATGCAGGGTGAGGAATGCTCGCAGTATAAAATGGTGCATGAGAGTAAATTCTATTTTTTTTCTAATTGCTCGTAATGACACAGAAGATACTGAAATTATTTTATATTTCATATTGCAAACTAGGGCTAAGGACAGGATTTAACTGCATGCTTGTAGTTCCCCCCAACCACCTGATGTTAGATGTATTTGAAATTAACTTTTTTTTTCCACTGCAATAAAAGAGTCGAAGAAAGGAATCTGTAACTCCTCGCAGTCTAAAGACCCAAAATACCAGCAAGACACTTAAAGACCATAGCAGTGGGCCTGAGAGCTCTTCAATACTTATCTCTTTCAAGGATTTTAAGATTTGCTCCTGAGTATGACAAGGATTTGACTTTACAGAGCGATATGCAACACAGACATGAAACAAAGTAGATAAGAAATAGAACTGTTCATTTCCCAGCTGAGGTGGATCAATAAGAATCTGAATCAGCTGAAGGACAGCAGGAGAAGATTGCTTAGTACATAAGCAAT
>VZTO01028111.1:82305-184348 GCA_013400615.1 Syrrhaptes paradoxus | reverse complement strand
GAAACAAAGCATAGCATATAATATTAGTATTTGAGAAATACCTGTGAGTTTGGAACTTTAGGAGAGGATAATGCTGAAAGAAGTAAAATTTGTCCTAGAATATAGCTCATTAGTTTAGAGTTGCAACTTGTCTTGAGAGTGGCTATTTATCCAAACCTTAGTGTTTAGAATACAAGCTATACACAGGCATAGCACTTGAAGAGGGAAGAAAAAAAAAAAAGGAAGAAAGAAAGAAATGTCTTCCAGAGCTTTTTTCCATGCCCCGATCTTGCACTTGTCCATTCTAAAGCCCTGGTAACATAATCAATATAACCCTGTAGGAATGGTACAGCTGCCAAAAAGACATGTTTGGATGAGGGTTCTCAGTCAGATCATCTGCTTGTATGAAAGCTGATGCCAGCACATGACAGCAGGGGGGAACAAACATGGGTGAGATAAAGCTGAGACCACTCCCTGGCCACAACAGCAGACTTTGATCAGGTTCACCTGTGTACCCACAGACCGAATAAGTCCTCACTGTTTTCTGTATGGATCTGCCACACTAGAATGGGGAAGAAATGTATTTTAAGAAATAGAAAATACGATCATGAAAACAAAGGGCGGCAGGGGGATGACACAGGACAGTCTTCAGGGCTGATATGTTCTTCTAAAAACCACCTCTACCTTCTAACTTCATTGCACTGTTTTATTTCAGGTTACCCATTCATTTTAACGTACTTAGCTATACTGATAGTGTGACTTCTGAGTACTATTATCTACAGTTTGTTAGAGTGACGTGTAGTCTCTCAGCTTAAGTATCTGCAGAAAGGAAAACACTAAATCCTCATGAAAAAACACTGCCTGTATCGTACCTACCTGGATATGATCAAAAACTGTATGCAACTGAAAGTAAAACATCATTTAAATTTGAGATCTCATTGGTATTTTGCTTCCTCAGCCAGGACAGTGAAAAGGAGAACTCTCACCGCAGACATTAAAGGATTAAGATATACTTGTTCTAACAGCAGGCACAGCATAACCAAGGAGATCTACACTGTAAGANGCAGGGCCACCCTAACAGCCGATCCCACAGAGTCACTCCAGGTCTCCAAGCCCACCATGGGCAAAATACTGTGCAGGGAAAGTGGGACCTTGAACTCGGTAACGCTGACCCCACAGTACAGTGGCACCGTATATTTGGTCATGTATGAGCCAGTTCAGATTTTTAAGGCCTGTAGTTCTTTTGGAGACTTGCAGGAAAATTATTAGATAATCACTATGCTACTAATATGAGTTTGTATTGATTTGTTGCCGTTTTCTTCTTACACAAACATGCACACATTTACTATCTAGGGAGGGGGCTTGCAAAAGCTGTGGACATCCTGGTGGTGCAAAAATTGACCACTGTGAGAAAGGACACAAAGTATAAAGCCCAAATCTGCTGTCCTGCTATACTAGGCAGAAGAAGTAGGTGCCATACTCGAAACAGATGCCCTTCTTTCCAGGTTAGTACTCTGAAGAATAACCAAGACAAATTCTGCCCTGGGGCAGCCAAAGGTTCTCCTTCTGCCTTGGAAGTGTGTTTTTAATTCATCTTTCNATAAGTCCTCAGTGTTTTCTGTATGGATCTGCCACACTAGAATGGGGAAGAAATGTATTTTAAGAAATAGAAAATACGATCATGAAAACAAAGAGCGGCAGGGGGATGACACAGGACAGTCTTCAGGGCTGATATGTTCTTCTAAAAACCACCTCTACCTTCTAACTTCATTGCACTGTTTTATTTCAGGTTACCCATTCATTTTAACGTACTTAGCTATACTGATAGTGTGACTTCTGAGTACTATTATCTACAGTTTGTTAGAGTGACGTGTAGTCTCTCAGCTTAAGTATCTGCAGAAAGGAAAACGCTAAATCCTCATGAAAAAACACTGCCTGTATCGTACCTACCTGGATATGATCAAAAACTGTATGCAACTGAAAGTAAAACATCATTTAAATTTGAGATCTCATTGGTATTTTGCTTCCTCAGCCAGGACAGTGAAAAGGAGAACTCTCACTGCAGACATTAAAGGATTAAGATATACTTGTTCTAACAGCAGGCACAGCATAACCAAGGAGCTCTATACTGTAAGCCTTCTTCATTCCATTTACAACGTAGCCTTCTACCTCTGACCCCAATCATGCCAAGAGCAAGACGTCACAGACCCTCCTGCTGGAAAATATATTTCTTCCAAAGCAGGAAACTCAACATAACAAGATTTTTGCTTTTCCCATTTTCTTTTAAATCTGTTCTCTTACAGGTGGGTAGCAAATCTCCCAGAGCAATATGTATTCTTGTTTATAAAGTGGAAGATCCCAGGCATTTTAGATACTCCATGCAGGAGTGTCTAGAATATATTCCGATAAGATTAAAGGACTATGAATACGCAGGATATAACGCAAATCTAAATCAAACTGATCAGTAAACATTCACTCAACTCTCCCAAGGACTCAGCCAATAGACCTGTCTCTGCCCACAAAATTCCTCTGCTTGCTTTTTATGAAATTACCTTTAAGAGTGACAATGGCAATACACTTCTAGGTAGAGAGGGTTTATTTATCAGGCATCATTGTTGGGTTTTTTTTTAAAGGAGTTAAAAATATTCAAGTTAGTCTTATTTGTTTGGACTTACATTAGGCACACGGCTCTGTGATAACCTGGAGTCACAGGTCGCTGGAGAGGCTCATCTATGCTCTGATGGACACCAGAAAACAGCTTCTTCTTGGTTTTTGGAGTGTGAGTCATTATCTGAGACATAGAAAATAAAGAAATGGGGAAAAAAAAAAAAAAAAAAGAGAATGCAGTGGAAAGCCAGGTAACTGGTGCCATAGAGAAAACTCTGTAGAAACATGGCATCAGATACTAAGCTGCATCCTGGTGTCACCAGATAAAATTCCCTGGAATCGCTGCAGGCTGTTCCATGACATACTGTCTCAGGTCCTGTTTCCACCATCAGCACGGGTAGAGCTATGGACTCCGGAATCCCAAAGGCACACAGTCACATTTATCTCAAATCAGTCACAGCACACTCAATGGTGTCCATGCAAACTTTACACTTTTTCACCTAATGGCTTTTTGCTGCTTGAGTTAAGACATACAATACTTGCTCTGGCATAACGCCTGCAGGAGCAGTTAGTTTTCCATTTTTTTTTTTTTCAAAATAATTTCAGACCAGCAGTGTTCCAGTATTAACTTGCTCAGCACTTTGCTTTGGGTGCCCAGAGTCACTGATGTCGCACCAGAACCCTAAAGCTTATTATTAAGCCGCAGCGTGCCCACCTCCCGTGAAAGGGTAACTACCTGTCTCAAATTTATTCTCCTTCTTCTTTAGAGCAGCTAATAAAACAGACTGTGAAAGATTTGGACAGCTATGCAGGTATACCCTGGCTCTTCAAGCAACAAATTAAAGAAAAGAATTTAGGAAGTGATGAAAGTACTGAAATTAAACACTTAATCCAGCAAATTAATTTATTTCAAGATCCGAATGAGTGGCACTCACTCCCAAGTACTCGGTTGTTAGCAGCTTCTCTCCTGCAAGCTCCCCGAGCTGAGGCTGCAAAACCTCGTCTTTGTCCAGATCAGCCTCCATGATGTCATGGTCCTCCTGCAAGAGCAACACGTGGTATTTGAGCCCAGGTTCCAAGAAGTTTTCGTTTCAAATTTAGTTCTCACTTCAGTAGTCACTTGGATGATATGTACTGTCCAGACAAACGTCTGTTAGCACTGCACGTGTGAGTGGTAACGTACAAGCATTTTCCACCAAAAAAACAGGCACTGAAAGACAAATTCACCTACATTTTTGATATAATCAGAAACTAAGGAATCTAGAGAGAAGAAAAACCCCATCCTTTTTTCCCACAAATGCTATGCCAAAAAGTACAGTATGCATTTCAAAGATTGTTCTTTAAATTTCTAACTCCAAATAATTATTCCTTGCTTGACCTAATAAAGGCTCAGGAAAAATCTCGGTCATTAGTATCTTTGTAGAAAGCTGCGTGTTAGTCTGAAGAGATGCAATGCTCCATCCTTAACAAGCAGCTGGCATGGAGTCTGGAGTTTTAGCTTTTGCAGATCTGCCCAAGTCAACCTAGTCACGCAGTACAGACTGAAAAAAAACACCTGATGGCATTTCTTAGCCAACTGGAAGCTGACAAAAGGCTATCCTTGTTTTAAAAAAACAAAGCAAACGCAAAACTTCAGGTAAGTCAATTCTAAAAAAAAAAAAAAAGGCTCAAGAAAGTTCATCACTCAAGCAAAGAGGATGGCAGGAAACTTCCCAGAAAAGATCTTGATATGTATCACTATCATCTGACAGCAATAAAAGCATAAACTTAAGTTAGACTATAACAACTAGCAGTAACAATAAAGTAAACATACCTTAAAACAATTAATAACCTTTCCTGAACATGATGCTAGCATTGTGTATGGGCGTTTCGATCTCGCGCATAGTCAGACCTTTGGGGTACATCCCTCTGCCTTGCCAAAACCCTGAAATAATTTATTGCTGAATTATTGCTCTTTATTCCTCAAAAGGAAACAAAAACCCCAAACGTTTTTTTTTTACTCAAGAAACAGAGGGATCATTTTTAATGACTCCAGACAGAAAAATCCTGATGGCCGGGCATTCAAAACCCCTCCTCAAGCAGCGGGTCCTGAAAGGCGAGGCCACGGGTGTCCGACAGCAGCTGGTTCTAGAGCAATGGGAAGCGGCAGCAGCTGCTGGGGTTTGCAAGGAAGCTTAAAACAGACAATATAGGGCTGGTAAAAAATTATTAGAATTGTTACTTTAGGCTACAAATATCATATAAGAAGGCAACAATCCTCTGTTGAGGATTTCATTCCACAAAAATGAAATGTAATCAACTTCAAGTGAAAAGGACAAAGACTTCACTCTCCCATGCCCATTTCTAGTCTAACTAGGGGGGATTCATCCTTCACGGAAGTTCTGACGCATCTACAGACCTACAAGCCAGGAAATCGTAAAGTTTGAAGGACCCCTTCAGCAAACCAAAAGCAGCAGTACAGGAACACGACACTATTTTTGGTTGTGTTTTGCTACTGAAAAGAATTCTCTTCTGTGCTGCACAAGCTACCCGAAATCAGACCCAACCTGGATGAAGAAAATGTGCTTTGCTTTGGAAACAGGCTGTGACAGGCAATGTAAATGACGGTCAGAAAAAGTAAATGAAGCACTCTAGCAAGGTATATTGGAATAGTAATGCAGAGAGCCTGGCATAAACTCCATTAAAAACAATGGCCACCAAAATTTGATGAGCACAAAGAAAAAGAAAAGCAGTTTCGCTTTAGTGAGATTTAGACTCAAATAGTTGTAAATAGCCAAAGAAAGAAATGCCCTCTGCCAGAAAGGTTAGCCAATAATATAGATGCTTGGACAGTGCTCTACAAAAATGGAAGGAGGGAAAAAAACCATTGGAAGTGTGTACAGGGAAGGTATTTTCTCCAATGGAAATGGCCAACTGATTCCAGTCTTTGTCTGGTGCAGAATAATGAGACTACCAACAGTCACACCAAGTAGCTTCTGATGCTGTAGGTAATCTCAAGAGGCATTAGAGGCCTACATGTGAACAACTGAAGCAGTTACAGAAATACTGCCAATAATCCACACAGGGTTCTCAGGTTCAGAGTAAAATTTTTCCATAGTATATTTATTTATGCTTTAATTTAATAAAAAAATGAGTTTTGTGTAAGTACTTTGAAGATACTAGATTGTTAATTGTCTTCATCCTCCTAAAGATGCGTCCTCTAGACACTCAGCCACAGACAGATGTTCATGCTGCCTTTCTCTCCAAGGCAAAATAAATCACAATCAGCTCCTAATTACCTAAGATGCTGGGAAAGGGTGAAAAATAGCCCAGAAAATGGAAAACCACAGATAAACGCTTGTAAATTAGTCAACAACCATCATCTGCATCAAGCAAAAAAAACCCAAAACCAAAAAAACCCCAAACACACTCCAAACTCCACAATATACTGTACTTTGAAGAAAAATTTAAAAGTTGCGAAGACAAACTCTATAAATAGTCTAGGAGAAACTTTTTTTATATGGTATGTTAACACAGCATCGAGAGCTAACAGTTTTCTTTGAGGATGCTTTACAGAAGGCTGCCTGCACCGTGCCTGGCGGAGTGTTACCCGTTACAGTCAGAACATCACCCTGCTCCTTCACCCAGCTCTCTGTGTGCACAACGTATATAACTTCTCTTCAGAGGTTGCCTTGGTTTCCCCACGTTCCACCTCTTCCAATCTTGTTTGATTGTTTTTGTCACACAGAGAACTCCAGTTTCTGGGATGTACTTCCTCCTGCCAGCCTTGCTCCCTGGTGTTATTCAACATACCAGGCAACTGAGCCTGAACGTGTCCTTCCTCTGCCTCCTTGGACAGAAGAAGAGCTTTGACGGATGTGCCATCGTTCCACCGCTGAAATCACACAATTGGTGCCCTGTTCACCGATGCTCACAGGCTGCAGCAGACGCTGGCAGCAAAGTCCTTCAATGCAACAGCTTGAAGTCCTGTGGTTAGGTGTGTGATGAAGCTCTCTTTCTTTTGATGTCTTCTCTACCCGAAGCATGTTTTCACACCGCAGTTTACTGATTTTATTGCCAGGTGCTGAGTGACGGCAGATCAGAGGGTGTCTGATAAATCGTCACTGTTCAGTTATCTAATACAGCTGAAGTTTGTAACTAAGCTTTTGAATTAGAGATACGATATCCCGTATTCACTTCTACAAGCAGCTTTTAAAGATGTTCCAAGTCAAATAAAAACCAAATATAAAGATAAAATACGGACAATAAATTAAGTTAGTATTTAACAGAAGAGTCAAATTAAGCACCAGAAAATATGCATCGTTGTGTTCCTCATGGTGAGCAAATCCCGACAAGGATGAGTTAATACCAACAAAGATTAACCACCTCCTGACCAGGGGGATGGGAGGTAAGGGGGTAAGGTTGTCCAAAAGTAACCTAAGGCTAACCAGCATGGTAAAAATCACAGCCCTGGGAAGAGACCTGACATGCTGATGTAGATATCTTTGCTAATAACCTAATCACTGATCAGAACATGCTCAGGCGTACACCAGTGACGGAAATAAAAGCTGACCAACGAGCAGCTACCTTGCTGTAATGAGTACAAAAGCCTACGGCTTCTCTAGAGAGGTGTGCCAGGTTTTGTGCACCTTCGCCTGGCACCCCTTTCTCTACAGAACTGCACCAAGGGTCAGAAGGTGGATCTTGACCCCGCGCACAATGGCTCCAGCGCAGCGGGCATGGACCTGTTCCAGGGCTGAGGGACAGCGCTGTGCCTGTGGCCGGCAGCACGCCCCAGATGGCTAACATAACATGGGTGTGTACTCCAGAAGCCAGTGCATCCTGAGCTCTGCACTAGTTCATTTAAAGCTCAGCAGACAAACCCAAAAGCCAATTTCTTTCTGAATAACAGCACAGACAATTTTTTACTCAGTTTATATGCTCCAGTGCCACACTAAAGAATCTTAAATTTCTGAGTGTACGATGGCCTTAGAAATCCCAGAATTATCCTCCAACAGGCTCAACCACATCTTGGCAGCAGTGTTTAGGAGAAAGTAGTCATTACCACAAGATCCACTCAAAGCCAAGAGAGAATTCAACAACTCTAAATTAAACACAGATAAAAGAAAAAAAAAACAACAAAAAACCAACAACCATGAAAGGTAATAGTAAGAGCATGGGGAACCTTCCCATGCTTGTGGAAACAATAAAAACTGGGCCAAAACCTGCAATGTAAGTCTGCATAAAAGAGGTTTTTTGTTGTTGTGAAGGTATAAATATTGGTATGAAGTAGATGAGCAATAAATTATAATATCAGGAAGCAGTCTGAATGCATGTCATTAAGTTGTCAATATACGGACATATTCTGAAATACATTCAGTCTGTAGTAGTTTTTAAAAGTTACGTAAATGCAAGACTTCTGATAAAGTTTTCCAAAACTTTCTGTTGCCAGATCACATCATCAGATGTTATCACAGAACCCCATCAAAGAACAGTAATTCATTGCATTTCCAAAATACAAAAGGGCTCCAAGCATTGGAGCAGCGAGTCAACAACTCTTTGCTTATTTAACAAAGTACCTGCTGCCACGCTGTTTGTATAATGTATTTTTCTAAACTGAGGGACTAAGAAATGAGGTCTCCTTGCAGCAGAACAGGATTTTAGTTCCCAGCAGCAATAAGGATTTAGAATGCGCAACAATTAACCGTACACAAGAAACAAATTTTAATTGGCTTAATGATACTTTTTCTTTTTAATATAGTGGCAAAGCTAATGAAAAACTGGAATCAGACACTTCTGTTTCAAAATCCTACTGTTATTTTTGAGTCAAATCATAAGTAGTGGCAGAAGTCTGTTTTAATCACGATGGTTCAGTGGTAAAACATATTTCAAAATTATTTGATCTAAAGCCTTGGCTGCGATTGTGAGCAGCAGCTTGTCCAGGGGGTATGAGCAAAGAGGAAAATTCACCTTCCTTTCATTCCCAAGAGCAGGTAAAGTAATGAAAGTGTTCAACACCATCATGCAATTCAATGCCACACCTTTCATGAAGGGCTTCCTTATCTCTGTGCTTTCCCAACAGAACACAGTATCCTTCAAAAAAGCATACTGGAGTTCAAAGGGAAACATCACTCCCTGGGATTCTCGTGATACACCAAAGATACTCAAAGCCTTGGAACACCAGTTAAAGGGTGTTACGCAGCATAGAAAACAAAGGGAAGTTATAAGCCCATCTTGCACATCAAGCATTGATTTTGGGTGGGAGGAGTGGAAAGATTATCGAAAACTCACTTCAGGACTGCAGGAGGCGAAACAATTGCAATAATCTAATCCTATCAGAAAAAAAACCAGTTTACTGTACCCCCTCAGAACAAAAGGAGAGCTGATTGTTAAATAAAACTTCCTTGTAGCTCTAAACTTAGAATTTCCACATAGCTCTAAATTTAGGCAAAGTCACAAGGGTAATCAGTTCACGTGTTCAGCACCTATTGCGCCACAACACGGAAAGCAGCGAAGCCATCCACCCAGTGCCAAACTGCCCTGGACACTGCCAGGCAGAGGCTGGATCCTGCAAGGTGCTGCACCCCCACGGCAGCTGAGAGCACACCACACCTTTTACAACTGGCACACTTCCATTTTTCTCTGCTTTCAGATCATAAAAGGCTCAACGTGCACTTGAGAATGCACCCAGTCACGCTGCAGCAGCTGGGCAAGTTTCAGATGTTCACTGTTCATCTGTGTTAATGTGCAACAAGCTGGCAGAATGCGGATACAACTGACTTGGTTCAGTTTTACGTGTCTTATTCTCTGTTGGTTCAGGACAAAAACTTAATGCTTGTCTTGGTTTCCAGTAAATATACGTTCTCCAGTACTATTTATAATACAGGAACGGTTTGCACAGATCACTCACAATGTAGATACATGATATAAATGTATGTGCACACACACAGCCATCTAAATATGCTCAAGGACATCTACTGTAGCTGTTCTTTTAAATTTCTCATGCAAGACTTCTCAATACAAGAGAAGTGCTACGTGGTAGACTTCTTTCAGATCAAACTCCCATTTCAGCCCTGCACCTGTGTGCTTATGGCAACATCACCAGGGAAGGCTGGGTTTAGTGTTTCCCTCACACCATTTACACCTTGCTTTGCTCGTTAATTTAGATGCTCAAATATGCTGTGCTGTCTCCAGCTGGGATCCCATTATTCTACGCAGAGGGTTTCTTAAAAAATGATGAAGTATCGGTATAAAATACATTTATTATCAGAGCTAGAAATACACAGCTAACCAGTTTATATTTACTATGACATCGTTTCTCATGCTTAGTTTTTCAGGTTTTGTGGTTTTTTTTCTTTTCTCTTTTTACGGGACTTATTTCTTAATTCGTAACTACTGCTTTCCTTCATTACATACAGACAATTTATTAAATGTATTTCAAAGTTTCTAAACAGCAAAAGAAGAAGTCACACCCTCAACAGATCATGATACTAAGAAAAAGTTTATAAACTACTCTGGAGATACATTGTTTCATTTGATTCCTTTATTTTTAACTGCCGAAATGGGTCTACTTGAAAGCAATTTAAGATTTCTACTGCTACAGTAACTCCTTATCTCTTTACTTATTTCAGGCTATAATCCTTTGCTTATCAGAGGTGGTGACTTGCCAAAATAAAGAGTAAGACTTCAAATGCAGATAAGGTAATGGAAACAGATCCAATTTTCTTGTTAATACACCCTGGTAATCAAATAAAAGCAAAAAACCCAAACCAACCAACAAACAACAACAAAAAAAAACCCAAACCCAAAGTCTGGCTTATTGACACAAATATTTTCTGCCTAAAAAGTTATCGATTTTTCTAAAAGGTGCCAGAAGGACTTTAAACTTACTTCCTCATCCTCCTCTTCCTCTTCATCATCAGACACTGTACTTTCATTTGATGGCTCTTCTAGAAAGAAGCAAAATGAAACGATGTGAGAGTACACGTGCAACTTAACCTCTAGTTACTGCCCCTCTTTTACAACAGTAAGATTTACCTTGCTTCTCACATAGACATCCTACTCTTTTCAGGACAACTACTGGAATTATTTGCTCCTATAAAGCATTCTAGAAATCACAGAAATCAATTAATATTTGGGAAAATATTGATGTGTTCAAGGCCAGGCTGGATGAGGCTTTGAGCAACCTGGTCTAGTGGAGGGTGTCCCTGCCCATGGCAGGGGGCTGGAACCGGATAATCTTTGAGGTCCTTTCCAGCCCAAACCGTTCTGTGATTCTATGAAAATGGCAGAAACAGAAACACTCCAGAATTGTTATTTTCTCATAGATCCCACTACGATGTCTCAGTGTATTTACTTACAAGATTGGAATGAAAGTGTGTGTGTGCACTTGCAAGTTCGTCTATTTTCAACTATTTCTTAATAAAAAACTCTACTTCTCCCTACAAACACTTCAATATTATCCTGCTTCCATACATAAAAAGACAACTGATAGGTAGGAGTGATTCTATAACCCTGATGAACAAATATTGTACAGTGGCAATACAGTGCTTACATACTTGATTTGTTCTTTTACAAGCTAGGACCATAAGATATGCTGTCTTCTGCTCCTTCCAAAAGCCAAAGCAAGCAGTCAAACTTGTTC
The DNA here is from genome assembly GCA_013400615.1 of Syrrhaptes paradoxus. Lineage (NCBI taxonomy): Eukaryota > Metazoa > Chordata > Aves > Pterocliformes > Pteroclidae > Syrrhaptes > Syrrhaptes paradoxus. The sequence goes on along the minus strand of VZTO01028111.1, from coordinate 173,139 downwards.
TATTTTTATTGTACAGAAAGATTTAACCAGAATTCACCTCCTTTTCATTATTTCTTCAGCCTTCCTTTCAGCCACAAGGAACAGAAAATACAGTAAATATTCCACCTCCTCATACTCATCTGCATTAACAAAGCATCAACAACTTCTGGGATCCACCATCCTCTCCAAAAAGGATGGTCTCTGCCCCCTACTCAGGGTAAGACATTTCAGATTGCAAAGCTACACTCCTCAACAGAGCAAGAGATGAGCAGAGACAGACCTAGTCCCTAAATCCTACTTTACAAACTGTATCACCTGTTTATTTTTGCAGCTGGCAGCAGTCTCTCATTACTGTGAAGCCACTGACATGAGATAAAATGGTCAAGGTCATTCTGTTTACAGTCCCAAGACTTTGGGATCGAGACCCACTGAGCCTTTCATTTCTTCTTTACAATTGTAACACAAAAGGAAATTATGAAATACATCTGACATTCAAATCCTGACATTCACTGTTCACCCTCTCTCAGACCATCACGCTATTGTTATTCTTTGAGAGGTTCAATGCGCCAAGTGAAAATACGAGCTTTCTTATGGCTTTTGTGAAATATTTACAGCTCAGATAGCTGCATCTGTTCTTCTGACCTGAATTGAGCTGCTTGATAATAAATTCAATCTGTCGGATCATCTCTGTGTTTCCTTCCTTGATAAAGCAGCGCAGAATTTCTTCCATTCCCTGGATGTAGTGGAAAACATCGCCAGGTTAGTATTTCATGTGACCATAGTGCCAGAGTTTTGTTAGCTAAAATGTCAGTGTTTTGTCAGGAAAAACAGAGGCAGTGTGAACCAAACCACCGTGTCCAGCTCTAAGCACACTGTTTTGCCCATACACTTCCCAAAGACAAAAGAAATCAGCTGTCTAGACTGCTTCTAGGCTTAAATACAGAAGTCTCCATGGTCTACTGCTTCTGCCTTCCGAACTCAGTACATAGTAGTCATCAGAAGAGGGCAAATTCATAGAGAAAAGGTTCAGAGAAGGAAAGCAAGAGGCAGGACCAGCTCTGACCTTCTCTTAAACCCAATTTCTCTCTTTGTGGCCCCTTAAAGCCTTGATGTTATATCTTTAATCATTTAAGATGACTTCCAAGCCTCCATCCTCTGTGAGGTAAAACATCTGATAACAATTGTGTCTCCATAACTCTCTGGGTTAATTCCCAAGATACAAAGATACACTGCCATTCCAGGAATGGCTTCCTCAAATCCAGAAGTTAAAACACATTAATTACCATTAGACTATCACAGAGATCAGTTTCTAGTTCTGCTAAAACATCCTCCTGCTTCTTTCCCCAGCTAACCATTCCTATACCAGGCAGAAACAAAAGCAGCAAGACTAAATGATCCTCTTAGTGGCTACTCACTGGTGCAGAACGAGTTAAACAAGAGGAAGAAGTAGCAGGTCAGACGAAAGCATCACCTGGGCCACATCCAGTCTATGAAATGCTAGATGGACAACACGATTCTAAACTACCACCTTTAATTTATAATTTAGACGCCATCCTTCACACTGCTGGGGCTGCACTCTGGGAGAAGACCAGCAAATATGGGAAAAGTGTTGGACACGTACACTCACGCCTGCCTGAGTATCAAAGGTGGAGGGTCTCTCAAGGATTCTCTTCTCAAATGCCATGGCTCCTGCCCCACAACCCTGCTGCACAGGTATCTGTGTGTGTGCCGCCTTTGGCACATGTGCTGAACCCTGCGCGATGCAAAGCAGCACCTCTTACCATTGCTCTGGCTTCTTCTCGGACAGAAGGGTTGCCCAGAATGCTGTACAGTGCTCCATTCACGTATGGTTGTATCTAAGAGGAAGAAATAGTCATCGCACTAAGAAAAACTCTTACATTCACTTCACTTGACTATAAGCAAAATTTAAGAGTGGAGGTGCAGAAAAAGTATGTTCAGAGGATGTAACCAGGCTAGCCTGAACTTGCAAAAAATACCACTTGGGAAGCAGCGAATTTTTAAAATTAAAATATACTGTGATGTGTTTGATCTAAATCCGTCGTGCTACATGCTGATTTCCCTGCCTGACCCCTTCTGAAAATGTATTCTTGCAAATTGACCTTGCCCTAAAGAAAAAAAAAAGAAGAAAAAGTTTCTGACAGACACTAGTGGCAGTATGAAAAATAAGACAAAGAACAGGGACAAGACTGTGTCAGCATGAACTCAAGACAGGCTTTAAACACTATAGCTTCACACAGGGTGATAAAAGCTGTAGCAGCTTAAAACATCCCCTCACTCTGCTGCTACTATCCCTCAGGAAAGGCGAAAAACGAGCCAGCATGAAAGCTGTGTATTATGGTTAGTGAACGCCACCAGATCTGTCCAGCTAGTTTTATCAGCACTTATGGGACTCTTTGCACTGGCCAGTTACTTTTGGAGCACTAAGGTTCCCAGTCATTCCTTGGAAAAAAGAACAATGAGCTGGGCTGGGAGCCAGGGAAGCAAGGAAAGACAAGGGACTGGGATTTACACAAGGCTTCCACACTGCTCAGAAAGCTCTCCAGGCTCCCAAGAGCATTGCCTTCTATGTTCGACTGACAACACAACTCCCATCAGCTGTGCTGGTGCAAACGAGGCTGTAGGAATGCCCCCTCGGAGAGAAATTTCAAGGTCATTCTAAGGCACAGACTTCAACAGCATGATAGTATTTTCTAAGTACTTCAGTTTAGGGACTGGGATGTTATTTTGTATTAGTATATATTCTATTAAACTTTCATTATTCATAAAAACAAAGTTAGCGAAAGGGTCCAATACAGGTATGTAAAGTTTCACCTCAATCAGAACAGCACTAGCAAAGAACACATCTTCTAATGCATTCATAAAATGTGAACTAACCACTTCCCTGAAATTCATTCCCTATTTGCAGTTTAAGTTACAAACAAAAAAAACCCTGAGGATGCAATCACTGTACATGAACATAAGACACAGAGTTTGTATTTAATTTTTACCTGGAAAATTTCCCCAAACACATTGCACAATCAACAAGAAATCATTGTAGAAGACCCTGGTAAAAATTCTGCCTTCCCGATTTCAACTTCATACAATATTTGCCTGTATTTTCTCCTGCCTTGTGTTTTACTCAATGATTTTCCTCTGCAGAGACAGCAGAAGCAATGCTTTATGTAAGCAGACAGCAGATATCAGGGATGTGCTGAAAAGTATTAGGTAGAAACAACAAATAATTTTTAGTATTTTCCTCTCGGGTAGCTTAATTTAGCATCTAAGATGCACGTGTGTCCAGAAACAGAAAATATACAAATTACAAAAGGGTTAAGTGGCAGGTTAAATGAAGCAGCAGATAAAAAGATAATAGGGCTTGAATGTCACAAATGTCTTGCTTTCTTATGATACTCCTTAAAACTATTAGCAAATCTGCTTCTTTGTGAGCCCATGATGCAAAACATCAGGTGCACCACACATTGTTCACCCCATGAACTAGTTCAGCTTGAGATGATGTGGTGTGAGAGGACATTTAAACAGCATCAGAAAATGCAATCAGGAAGGCACATGTATTGCATGATAACTACGCGTCTAAAAGACCTTAATTCTTAGCTGCCAGCACACGTTAGAGGAGGGCATAATTATGCCTAGAAATACCAGGGCCCAACAAAAAAAAAAATTACATAATTGTGAAGTTTAGGAAAATTTCATGCAACTTAATTACATGAGAGTCTAGCAAGGGAAACAAAACCAATTTACTTCTCTTCCATTTCTTCTTTTCTTGCTTTTTTATCTTTAATTTTTCTTTCTACCTTTTAATTACCCCAAAGTTTGCTGTACAATTACCTCATGGTTCTCATGGCAAAGAAGATCAGAGAGAACCTTGAGCACATGGTTTGCGATCCTTGCACACATTTTTTTCCCTGCAAAGGGAGAAAACATAAATATGCTTGAAAAAATATTTTACTTCTTAAAATTAGTACTAAATATAATTTATGCAGAGCAATACTGTTCCTTGTCAAATGCTGCTCAGCGTAACCGAGCTGAGCTAAATCTGGATTTCTACAGTTGTAATCTTGGACAGGGTACAACACAGTTCTCACATCCAGATATGAAAAAAGAATCAAATCTTAGAGGGTTCCATTGATTAACTGCTTTCTTAATTCTTTAGATTTTGGTGAATCTAGCCTCCCTAGTTTGGGATTCTTGGGAAAGAGATGGGCTCGAAAGCATTGGTTATAACACTCAAACATCTCTGGTTTTGTGAGTCCCTGCTACTAATTATAGTCACTTGAAAGATTCCAGGTATATCAGAAAAAAAGATCTACAATCCTCCCTATCCATGGCTTGGAATAAGGTTGTAATTCAAAATGTAAGACACCTGCACTCCGCAGACAGAGATTCATGAGCAAGGCAACAGAATACTCCAGGGTGTAATCAGACAGGCAATCTGTATCTGTTAGAACATCAACCAGCCAGAAAATGAGCCCATCTTTGATCATCGCCGACTGCAGTGCACGCCTAGGATTAAAAAACAAAAAGCTCACAAAAATCAGACCACAAGATAAACAGCTTTCAAATCCATTTATAGATAATATAAGCACATTAAAACCCTATTTCACCTACCTGCTATACGCTAGCCTGCCAACAAAAACAACCCAAACCTGCCCATTTTGGCAGAATCAATGAAACTAAGGAATGAACAAAACCTGAAGAAACTGAAGATTCAGATTCCCGTAGGGTTAGAGGACTAAAACATTGTTGGGTTGGTTGGGTTTTTTTGTATTTTGTTTTGATCTTTTAAACCTGCACACTCCTGAGGTAAGGTTCTTCATTGTTTTCTAAAGCTTCTAACTGCACCTAAAATTGCATTCTCAATTGTCTTAAAATTGGTAAAAAAAGCCAGCTCCACACAACAGACCCATAAAACAAATTAATTACTTCTGCCATAGGCAGCCATAGCACTATAGCACTTTTGTACTGGTGATTTGACAAAGGAGATCTTTTTGGTTAAATCTATTTGCTCTTTTCGCTAGAGATGCTTAAATCACGTGTTCTTTTAACTCAACTTGTAGTTACCCTCAAAGAATATATCGAATAAAGCACTAGGTGGTCAACTGTGATCTCCTACACCAGCAGGTCCTCACTTTACAATACAAAAAAGACGTATACACTGGTAGAAAGGTCCCTACTGAAGAACATAATTTTTAATCACGTTATTTCCCAAGGGCTTTGATCCAAAGAGCAAAGCAGGTACTTTCCTGCTCTTAGTACCTGGGATTTGGGATTACTCCTGGAACTTCATATGCTTTCTCAGTCCCAGATCTTGCAGCTATGGCATGGATTGAGCAAAACAAGGGAGCATCTGACCACGCATTAAAAACAAGTCTCTCATGTCAAGTATCTGGAACTAAGCTTCCATAAGATTAAATGTTATTTTTCAGAAAGTAAAAAACTTACAGATTTTCAGTAGCTTAGTGCCTAGGCCCCAAAATGCAAACTAACTTGTACTATCAACAACTGCTTTAATAGAAAAATCATGTTCTCTACGACTGGTTTTGGATTTCAAGCAGTAGGGTATGAAGATTTATTCTCTTTCATCTCAAATATGTAGAAGGTATCATGTCAGGAAGCAGTGAAGAATTTTACCCAAAGCACATTTGCATGTGCTTCATCCAGACAAATTCCAAATGAGGCAAATCCAAAAGCAGCCCTCAGCCTTCNAGAGTTCCTAGATGAAATTTATTTGATAAATGAGAGCAACATCATGCCCTTAGTGCTTTTGCATGATATTTCTTTTGTGGTGGGCCTTTGAGTCAGACCGCCAATGCAAAAGTAAGAAACAAGACAGCCCATGCACAGACAGCTCCAGGAGAGAGGATCAACAGGATGAGGATGAAATCCCTGAAAAATGTTTGCACAAAGGATAATGAAAACCTTATGCTTTGGACTGTAAGGCAATTTTTTTTTTTTTTTTTCCTGCAAGATCTTCAGAACTTTCTACATTAAGATTTTAACTTTGTTCGGTTAAGGAATACATAGAAAGCACACAAGGCTGCGGCAGGAGATGTACGCTTGAGCCTTGACAGCTGGTAGGAAGTCAGGTTAATTCAGTCAGCAAAACGGAGTTCTCCTCCACAATAAATGCCACTGCTTTCATCAGTCATCAGAGGTTCTGATGATTGTTATGGGAAAATCAAGTGCTCTTCTTTCCTCCCTGAACAGAGCCTAACTAGGCTGCATTTCCTCTCCCGCTGTCACCACTGCGTGCTGGGCTTTCATCACCTGAGGCTGAATTTCTGCAGAGCCCCCAGCACATTCTCCCATGTAAGGGAATCCTTGTCTTCAGCTTTCAGCCTCTCCTCCAGCATTCGCAGCAACGTTGGGTTCTGGGAAAGGTAGACACGACCTGGTGCAAAAAGTGATGAAAGAACAGATGCTGAGATATCAGCTTGGGACAGAAAAGCTCCCTCTCCCTGGAAAAACAAGCAGGATTGACCTCGGTTTCTTCTTGACAAGCCACAGTGTTGTGCCAAGACCCAAACGAGCTGCCTAGCAGCCCACTCGGGGCATTAGAGACCCACACTTGTCAAGTTAATACCACACTGAACCCACTATCCCTCTTTCAGTATATGCTTTCTGATCTATCGCAGCTTTGTACGTTCTAGAAAAAGAACAGAGATGCCTAAAGAGCTCAGGAAAGTTAGCTGCCCTACTGCTATTGACTTTAAACGGGATTTCAGTTCCTAGCAATAGTTAGCTCCTTAAGCAGCACCAAACCAAGCGCTGATGTGGGACAGGCAGAGATACAAAGCTGCATGTATATGCAACCAGTTAGCAGTGATGCACAAAGATTTATTCAGGTGAGGACCAGGAAAATGCAAGAGTAGCTGTACTAACTACTGTTGCACAGCCTGCTAGCAAGTCTGCCTACAGAACCTTTAATTAATGGGGATTTTTCTTCTTTATTTTTTTTTTTTACTCTCATGAAGCTACTCAGGGCTATATTCAAGGCAGCACCTGGGTAAGTCCCCACATAGACCACAAATCATCAAAAGAAGTCAGAAATCCTGAATATACAGTGTCAAAATGGAAAGTTTACAGATACTGAAAAATTGTTTTGAATACATGTAACAAAAGACAGTGAATCCCTGGAAAAAGGGTGCAAATAAACTTCCACATGCAGTGACATGCACTTGTGAAGTACCTGTAAGTGAAAATGCTGTATTTTTTTTGCGGCAAACCTCTTACCTTCTGCCAGGGAAGCAAAAGCATTTATGAGCCTTGCCATATACTGCCTGACCACCTCACTCTTAGAATGTAATAATTTAAGGACACTTCTCTGAAAAAGAAAGCAAACATGAACAAAAACTCAACAAAGGAGGAAAAAAAGTCAGTCTTCTATAATGTTTTTAAAGCTTCATTAAATTTTCACAACAAACAAATTTTGCATACCAATATCTTAAATAATGTTAACATGTATTAAAATTTCCCATTTTATTTTTTTTTTGTTGGCAGGGGGCTGAGGGAGAGATTGAAAATAAACAAATAAGCAAATTACAGCTCAGTCTGTTAAAACACTACCAAGCTTCACACTTTAGGGTGGGAATTATAATGAATCAACAGAGTTATCAGTTAAAGCTGATATCTAAAATTAATATTTACTTAGTAACAAAAAAATAATCTTAATTTTGTTGATCAACACACCAGCAACTCCTCTTTCTAAAGAAAGGTAACAATCCATTCCAAATGCACGGAAATACTGTTCAACACGTTATTACAAGTACACAAACATATTCCAGAGAGGTAGTGAGACTGAAGTCCTAATTTAGTTCTTATTCTGGATCAGTGACATGCACTGGGTGTATTAGCTGACAATACATGATCACCCAAAGAGCTATAGCATCTGAGAAGCAAGAGCTACCTCCTCAGTAAGGGGCTCAGCAGGCTTCTGCTCAACTCACGGCCAGTAAGCACCAGGAGAGGTGACAAACCTCCACTGGTCTACAACAACTGTATCTACATTGGGAGCTCTTGTAGTGAAAGCTTTGCCCATTAGCATTTAGAGACTAGGATGCAGAAGTTAAATGGATCACGTAATTTTGGCACTACTATTTCCACCCCCCCCCAAACAGTGATAAAATTTTCTGATCAGCACTTCATACAAACAAATGAGCAATATCTCATAGAAATTGGAGGAAAACACCTTCCAGCTGACCTGACAGTTGCTGTGACAATCTAGGAGGTCATTACTGATGTAGGCTTGAAGGACAGTGTCCCTCTGTTCTCCAGGATATGATGTTGTCAAGCGCTAAAATAAATAACAATATCAATTAACCAGTCCAATAAATAAATCGTAACGTGAAGCAATGACCAATGAAGACTTTAAAGGTGCTGGTACCCCATAGCAGAGAAACCTCTGCTCATGAGGAGAAGGAATTCAACCTCAGTGATCTAACGGAAAGAGACCTGACCCCAGCTCAGTGATCCATGACAAAACTGTTACCCGGGGGGTTGTCACCACTGTCCGTACAGGAAGGACGCAGCATTACTTCCCATGAAGTTAAAAAGCCTCTCATAGCTATAGATGTGGTGCTTTTCTAAAACATCTGAGACATAGGTACTGGGCTAGAACCACCACTGGCCAGACCCAACGGATGTTTTTTTTAATGTGAAAATGGACACTGAAGCCTGAGCAGAATACCACTATTATCATCTTTCACGTCTGTCACTTTGAACCCATCAGCTTCCTTTTCAGCAGGAAAATGTAACTTCCTGTTGTCACCTTTAATTTATTGGAAATATCATTACATGATCCAAGTCAGCCAAAGGGCAGGCTCCTGCTTTGGTTGTGAGGGAAAACTGGGGATTAGAGTCAGGCATTGCTGAGATACAGCAATATCTACATACACCTAAAACAGGGCAATGCATGGAAAGGGGAACTGCCTAAAACAACATCGATTAATTCGAAAACACGTCAGAAATCGCTTCCACTGAAGATCCCGGGAATTCCTATCTGATGTTCCTCAGATGAGGAGGACCCCACTACAAGCAGACACCTGCTGCCTGGCCTTTCTTCCTCATCTCAAGAGCCTCAGCAAGCTTCACCGACAAAGAAAGAAGTTGCCTGTAACGCTGAACTGATCACCAGAACAACCGTCTTGCTCACAAAACAGATTTTAGTTCTGGATCCCTCCAGAAGGGACCTATTTCTTTATTTCTCCAGAGGCTCCCTCCCTTACCCAGCGCAGAGCCTGCAGTAAGAAGGCCTTGAGACGATCATTCCCTGTAACCAAATCTTTCTTCAGCTTCTCATAATCCAAAGAGGGCAACAATGGCACATCCTGCGTCTTCCTACGGTGCAAACAGGAAAAGACATGAATCAAAACTCTCTCTCCTTACCCCGTGCAGCTGATGTTACTGAGGTGAGAAGAGCTAAAAGAGGAAGTCTGCTTCAGGAAAAGAGCTTCCACATTTTTACACCTTTGTTACTTTTATTACCATGTTACAACAACAGAGTTTTTAAACCTGGACTTGGTTTTTCACCATGCATGCAGCCCATTTACCAGCATAACTTGCAGACACTAAACTCTGACAACAAGCCAGATGATGATCTGAGCTTTTTTGTGGCACAGACTAGCACAGTAACATCTTTTTTTTGCCCCGTGTGGACCCGTGGGCAGCAGCTTGTGGCTCTTAGCACAGGGTTATAAACAGACACAGTAACAACCTGCAGCTCCAACTTCACCTCTAAGCCCTCATGTACACAGAAACGTCTTCTCCAAGGCTAAGGTGGGGGGCTGAACGGATTTTTACAGGCTGGACTCTGTTGGCTTAACATAAGACTTAATACGGGACCACTTTCCATGCACCAGGACTATCTGGCTATTTTGAGTGTTAACACTGCAACAGAAGTCTCACTTAACAAAACTGCTTCCAGCCAATGCTTTAATATTTAAATATATTCCACTAAACAATTTTCCCTCCTATCTTCCTATCCTACAACTTTTCAAAACAAATTTGTAATTGTCCCTTTAAGTATCTTGTAAAAACCAGAAAGATCAAAACAGTGTCTCAAAAATTTAATAAAACTTTCACCTCAGGTATAGCATCTCTATTCGGATTTATAAGCCAAAATTGTTTAAGTCAGTCACAAAAAAATTAAACTCGAAGCACACAAAAATCCACGCTACCGACAATGTTCACCGAGGTCAGAGGAAGCACACAGAGGACTGATTCCTACTTGCAGACAACTGGCAGCGCACTTCAGTTTACAAACCCCTCCTCCTCTTCTCTACAGATATCAATGAAGCTCAGCAATAAATACTTACACAGGGGCTAAAGATGCTCTTAACATTGTGGAAGCCTAGATCGGAAAAAGAAAGAAAAAAAAGAAATCACAGCAGATTAGTCCAGCTTTCACACCAGCAGTGTTACCAATGAGGTCCACAGTGAATTCTTTCACTGAGGTTCTGCAGTTCTTTTCCTATAAAACCTAGGTTGTGAATTTGAAACACAAAGAAAGAGAGGATTTCAATGTTTATCTTTCTTTTCCCTTAAAGTGTTTCACATGTATAAACCTCTTTTGTTACGATTTGGCTATGTTATCTACACTGTCACACTCCAAAAATCACCTACACCTGAAGAATTAAAAAAAATAAATAAAAGGCAAAAACGGGAGTAGAAACTACCATCCAAAACCCACTGTTAACCACATTTATTGACTTTAAAAATTTTAATACCTTCAAGCTGCAATAATATTCCACTGGAGACCTACCATGCATCACAGCACCCAAATCTGCTCTGATTCTCTGTTTTGACATGACTGTTATCAGAGTGCCTGTTGCTATCAATACATATCCCTATATGTAACTATTAATATGTAAAGAAAAGACTATTTATTCTAGTATGGATAAAGCTGGTACGGAACAGCATCCCATTCTCAGTGGTTCTCGCCTAAGGTAAGTTCAGTTTAAGGCTGGATGTCTCCTCTCTGGCACAGGGTGACAAAAATATGCAGCCACTGCTGCTGCACAAGCTGAAACTTAAAAATATCAACATCACATAAACCTTGTCTGCTTCAGTAAATATTTTTTGCTAGAGTGAACTGTAGGTGAGCCAAGAAGCAGCAATTCTGGCATCAGAGTGCTTCATATCATGCATTCTGATGTCAACTACGTGCCATATTCACAGAATATTCGGTGTCGCATCTTTGTGTTGATCTCCCCAGTCACTTTCTAAAATCTCTCATTACCATTTATGTCTTTAAAACCGTTCTTCTCTTCTAACATAGCCTCTTTCAGTGGGAGCTATATAATCGATGTCTATTGTCAGAAATAAAACTGAGGCATTTAGGAGACAAAAAGGATGAAATACCATAGAGAATACTGAATTACACCAGCTGACATATTCTTGAACACTCGCTTATGGGTATCGTCTGTAATACAAGGACCTGCTCTCTCAGATGTGAAATAAGCTTATATGTACATTGGAAAGCATTCTATACTACATTTAAGTGAATGAATGCCTTGTACACAATAGACAATTAACAGGTCACACACTTCAAAATTAACCTGTCTCGACAGCAGTTCTCTAATCAGTTTATTTTACACAAAAGTCTTTCAAAGTATCATATCTGCCTGAACTGTTTTTCCCTCATTTATCTGTATTCATTTTCCCTAGCATTTTTGATCAGCTTCAAGGGGGTAAAACAGAACTGGGAAAAGTTTTTCAGGGCCAGTTTGTCCTGCACTGCACTTTCGTTTCTGAAGCTGACTGACTACAGGCAGCCAAGCAGAATGAATGCAACTGTGTTACTTCCCTCATCTTCATCTACATGATTGCAATTATTCTTAAGTAAGGTAATCTATATCTGTCCAGTATGGCATCCTGAGTAAGACATCGGCTTGGGTCCCAGGAGACACGGTTCTAGTCCTGATCCAGCTCCCAGCTGCAGACAGAATTTACACATCATTCCACATCTCTGGCCCTCGATTTTTCTCATCTGGAAAGCAGATATGGGCACCAATCTCTTAAATTTTGAGATTTACCAATGAATGGCAGTGTGCAAGAGCTAAAAATTATTATTTTACAATTAAAGAATCAAATGCCCATGGCACAAACACCATAAACAGAACACTAACAGATTTAGCATTTGGTTATGACAGAACAATTCTGCAAAACATGGTAACAACACCTGACACAGTATAGTAACAACTCCGGTATGAGTATTTTCCTGTTTTGGAATATTTAGGCCTGTAGTTTAATTTTATGAGAACAAGAATTGCTGTAAAATATTGCTAGAGAATGCTATTTCTGGGCATTTTTTGGCAGTTATGCAATCCAGCAGCTCTCCCGTGGCTCGCAGGGCTGGGATTTCAGGGTCTGCCCTAGCTGGGGTCGGGAGCTGGGGCACCCTGTGCAGCACACAGCCACACAGCACGTGGGGGACAGCGCCGCACGCTCCCCACCCATTGCTCAGCGGGGCTGAAGAGACTTGCAGTCTGTTTAATTTTCAAACAAGTGATACAAACACAGTACCACCTGAGCTGAGCATTCAATTTAACATCCAGGCTACCTCTTACCATAGACTCTTGATATTTTCATCTTTTTACCCTCATTTTTAAAGCAGAAAGACATGCAGTCCCCAAGAGCCCTGCCAGCCTCTCCTTGTACCCTGGCCCCTTCAGCTCTTGCTCCCAGACCGCTGGCAGTCTGACCAGCACCACCTCTGCACCCCTTCTTTGGCTGCTTTTACCACCTCCTGCAGCAGCACCAGCACCAAGGGGTGCCTGTCCCAGCAGCTGATACCCCAACAGGCTACAAAACCCCACACCTCATTTTTCATGCCGACAGAGTTGAGCAGCTGGAAGCAGCAGTCTCAGCAATAGGAAGCATTGGGTTATGGACTTGTCTGGAAATTAAGCCTGGGGAATACGCCCCATACTCTGCTGAAAATTTCATGGCTTCCTTCACACAAACATTTCTAATTAAAGGAGCGAAATACAGACCCATCCTAACATTTCACTTAAACTCGGTTTAATGTTCTTATTCCTTAAGCAGAGTGCTCTTCTCCACCTCACAAAGTGCTTTGCCCCACACAGGCAGGGATGGATGAATGCACATTACCAATTCCCCAGCAGGCAGCCCACCAAAGGAAACGCACTTTGTTCTCACCACCTCCTTTCGCATTTCACTAGGTAGTATCTGTTTGTTTCTTTCCGTTTCTCCGCTGGTGCGGATCTGAGATGTCCCAATGTCAGGATATTTACCGAGTTAAATATCTTTACATAACCCAACCCCAAAAAGCTGTGTTGAGCTCTAGGGCTTGACTTGTGCATTAGTTTTAACAAAAGGAGAACCACACCTCAAATACAGCTGGGTCCTGGGCTTACTTGCATCAGCACGCTTACTTTGTTTAAGATATATAATCTAGCCAGGGGAAAAAGGTCATCATCGTTATCTTTGTCCACAGCAGATCCAAGGCCAAGGTTCCACACGCAGTACCTCTGGCGGAGGTGCCAGCTGAACCACCCTTCACCCCTCGCAATACATTGCTACCGCAAAAAAGCAAAAGCAAGAGATTCTTGGGAGCAAAAACTTGCCCTACCACAAAATTTATAACAAAACTCTTTCTAAGGTCTTTGCCAAATTTTAGCCATATGCTTTAAAAATGTACTTCTATGTTGCAGATACCTGGAAAAACATGAAGCCTTTTAAAATGATTTTGAGGAACAACGAGATCCATTTAACTGAGGAAAAGGTTGATACGGAAGTCTAGAAGTGGGCAGAACAGAGCCCTCTTTGGCCTTTTGCTTTTTTTGATCCTCACAGATCCATTCTTCTTTTTCCCTGTGTTCATTCTCAAATCTAAATACTGAACTCTGGTATCTTGTAGTTTCTGTGGCAATAGTGCAAAAACTCCAACTGTACTGTGTTTTTGAGAGTATTGGGATACTGGAAAGCTGGGACTTATTTATATAACAGCTGCTTTTAAATAACTGGACAAGAGAAAGTAAAACCATCATCACTCATAGCCCTCAAAGCACTCTGTAGAAAGTAAATTCTTAGTATTCATATAAGGTTAATAGAAAATATGATCTTCATCTCCAGGTGATGAGTCCAAGGCCACAAACCGGAAGGCAGAGTCAAAGGCACCACCGACAGGTGACTTCCTCCTCACACATCCATCACGTCAACCACCAGACCATGCCTCCATCAGCCAAGTTTACATAGCTCCTCCTTAATTCCAGTTCTCTCAGATTAAAAAGCATTTATGTCCTCAGCATCTTCTTCCAAGCCCTTCCCCCAGTCTTACCTTTCCTGGAACAGGTTTAAATATTAATTCAAGCTTTTTGAGTAACTAGTACTCCTTAAATTGCCACTCTGTGAAAAGAGTGTGAAGAACACGAGGCGTACATGAATCATCTGCAATACATGACTCCCAACAGTCACAGATTTAATCTTGAATAAAATACTTTTCATGCAAAACCTATCCTGAGACACAGCCATTTGTCATAACTGAAACACATGCAGAAACTGGGTGTCTTAAGGAAAGGGAAAAGAAACAAGCAGAAGAAAACAACAGCCCAAGCACAGCTCGTTCTGGTAGGATCACGGGAACGACTGATGTTTGTGTTGTTTCTCGCCAAAGCCAAACCAGGTACCACGTTAAGTCAAACAATTCTGTCATGCTGCAAATTAGCCACAGATGGTAGCTCTTAATTTTTGAAGAAAGCGAGGAATGAGTATGAACAGCATTGGCATAAAACAAAGTTCAAAGGGGGGAAAAAAAAACATAAATCAATATTTATAAAAGAAAACAGATGCATTTCATCTGCAAGCCAAAACCACAATTGATTTTATCAAATACTGTAGCCCTGTGTTCAAACCAACTCCACCTTGCTATTTGATGTATATATTCATAATATGCTGAAGGCTAAAGCTGAAAGCCAGGTTCTGGCCTCAGTTACCACTCTGAAAATGTATTCAGTGTAAATTCAATGCAGATTCAGAATTAATCATCAAAGTTACGTGATGAATATGTGAAGAGTAAAACTAAAGTTTGAGCAAATTTGTACATATCATTAGGACTCACAAATTTATGTTGAGCTCATCTGTTACATGCTAACGACAAGACCGCTACATGCAGCCTTTGATGGCTTAGACTCCGAGCTTGTGTGACCTGGCAGGTCTACCAGGGCTATGCAAATTTATTTCATAAGAAGAGCTGCAAATGTTTTTAATTGATTTTTTTTCTTTACTTTTACTAGAGATATGCTGTTATGAAAACTTCCCACTTGGCTTATGAAACAGGTTCTCTAACACATCTAAAGTATACAGAAAAAAGTCACACTTTGTGTAATACTATGTGATAATGTAATGACAAGACAAAATGTCAGAAAAAATATAAAATACTATATATAACAGTGAGGGGAGGTTGAAAGCTTTCTATGTATTCAAGAAGTAACTCATAATTGGAATCAGCTTTACAAACATTTTATAAACAACTCTGCATTGGACATTATTACTTTCTGCATTGTATAAAGTTCCATTTAACTAAGGCTACCTGTAAAAAAAGCAAAATTTTTCTTTAGCAAAGATCATGTAATTCATAATTTCTCAATCTCAAAACAGACCATTATGAGAGGGGAAAAAAAATGCTAAATGTGAAGCAAAAGGTGTCTGTTATGACCATTCACATCATCAACAGGAACAGGCTAATTGATACAGGTGCTCATTTAACACAGGTGAGTGGGGATAGTGTTCTCTACATCAAGATAAAAAGCAATCATCCATTGCATTCAATAATTCTATGGCTATTTCTCAAAACAAAATGTTTTAAGCATAAAGTTGAGTGCCCATAGGGGTTACTGAAATTCCAAGTGAGGAATATGTTTGAAAAAAAAGTACACCCAAAAGAAAGCAGAAAAATACAAATATGGATTATTTTAAAGCAGTATAATGACTGACATTTTTCAGAATTGGTGTCAATCACTTTTATGAATTGATTACACACCGAGTTACTTAGAAGCAACTCATTTCCTCTCTTTGCAAAGAATGCACTGACTACGGGCAAAATTAGATACTTATGGTGTACTTGTAATATTGCCAGAATACAAACTTCCATCTGGGCTACAGACGTCCCAGGCAGGACACAGAATACTGTTTTGCTTTTCCCCTTTTCAGCGAAAGAGGATCCATTTTAACTGTACGAAACAATTTGATAATCTTTACTACAGAAAGTTTCGCTTTACAAATTAAAAATTAAAATACATAAAATAAGACTCTAAAGGGCACAAGTCAGTTTGCTGTATTATCTTAAGCAATAACATTTATCTGGTTACTCTAAGGTGCTGTGGGATCAGCTGGTGTTGGCACACTTCAGAGATATTGTATGTTATATACATGGATGTTCATGTGGGAGAAATAATTGCCTTCTGCACATCATAAAGAGCTGTGGCTCACATAAAAGTTGTGGACAAAGCTGCTCTTTTGTTGGCATGCTGTGTTACGTGTATTATGAAGCCATAAGGTTACTCAGAACTTCTGTTCTCCATGCAGAAATCCCAAGCCTTGCACATTTCTGGCTCTTTATAAACCATATAGTTAATGTCATGACAAGTTAAAATGCACAGAAGATGGTTACACATTGTGAAATGAAGAGGAATACAGACTGACAGACTGCAGCAGGCAATGCGAAAGGATATAAAGATATAGACACTTACATATCCGTCATCACAAGGGCTCATAGAGTAATATCCCTTTATGGGCAAACAGGCACACATTAAAATAAAGAAGATTGAAAAAAAAACATGTTAACAGAAATAGATTACAGAGAAATGCACAGTTCTAAAAAAAACAACAAATCAAAATTAGCTAAAAATTAACAGACTATCAGCTTCGAAAAGAAGAGTATAAGCACCTCCTCCCAAAGCATGTACTTCTATGTTTTAGGACTGAAATTGGTGTGTCTCTCTTGTGATATATTTACATTAAGATTTCTCCTTTCAACACCTGGCAAACATACCTAGTCTGCACATGATTCCATTATAACTGTCAGTTAAAATAGTCACGTACCAAGCACTGACACATTTATGTAAATATATGACTTCTATTGTTCACTACACTGAAGCAGCCCAGAGAGATACCAATGAACGTGATATCGACCAGGAGACCTCAGCTGTAAGTGTTCTCCATACTTGCTTTGGCTGGAGTTTCTCACCAGCACATAATGAAAGCTGGGAGAGCCAACTGAAGGTGTTTCAGCAATGTTATCAATTCTTTATCCCAGAAGGCTCCAATGATAAATTAAGAAAAAAAAATCTCTGGAAGGAAACCTAAGATCTAGTTACTAAAATAAAAAGTGGTGATAATTCACGGTTTGAGCAGCTTAGTAGAAAATACACCATGTTCTCTTTAATTAGACTAAAATATTTAACTTAGAACAGCTTTGTATCAAAAAAGAACAGTCTTAATTCAAAATAAAAGTACATAGTGAAGTAAGACCAATAGTAATTATTCTGCTTCTAGTCTTTTTGTGCAAACCTGCCAATAATTAGTTTGGAGGACATATTTGTGCGGATGAATAAGCACATAAACACTGTATTTAGCAGGCTCCTCTTTAACAGACACACACGGCCTTATACAGAAGATATAAGAAACTTGTTTCTCTTCACTGTGAACAGAAAATAAAGTTCTTTCTATTATTTAACAATTTTTAAAACTCTGACATTATTCTGTTTATTATTATCATCACGCTCAGAATTCCCTGATGTGAATGAGTATTTTAACTTTCACAGACAGTTCCTGGCAAAGACATTTTCATATTAAATTTAAGACAAAGGACAACATAGAGACCAATAAGTGAGCAAAAGCAACCTGGAGATAACCTGTATCATGAGAGGACATTTCAACACACACATGACCTGAGCCAGTGAAAAATGTACGTGGGCATCAAGACAAAGATGACATTAAAGGACAGTTTCAACATCAAAGGAAACCACAAAAGGTTGGACCAGATGACCTTTCAAGGTCCTTTCCAACCTGGGCTATTCTGTGATTTGAGGTCAATAACAGGAAAAGTTTGTGGAAACCCCTACTGATGGCAACACCTTACCGTTAGGGAAGAGGAATTTAGGCAAACAAAAAAACCCATCTACATTGCTGCAGGTAGTTGTATCAACTCCAGCAACTTGTGAAAAAGGCATCAGTACTATATCAACAGAAAAAAAGAACTCTGTGCTTACTTAAAGAGGTAGGCTTGTTTCTTAGTGGTAACATATAAGCATCATCCCATGGACAGGGATGGAGAGAGTTGATATATTTCATCCTAAGAAAAGCTTGCTTAGGGTAGATGCTATTTGCTGTAATGTGCACACTGGTTTTAAATGAAAGAGCNGTCCCAGGCAGGACACAGAATACTGTTTTGCTTTTCCCCTTTTCAGCGAAAGAGGATCCATTTTAACTGTACGAAACAATTTGATAATCTTTACTACAGAAAGTTTCGCTTTACAAATTAAAAATTAAAATACATAAAATAAGACTCTAAAGGGCACAAGTCAGTTTGCTGTATTATCTTAAGCAATAACATTTATCTGGTTACTCTAAGGTGCTGTGGGATCAGCTGGTGTTGGCACACTTCAGAGATATTGTATGTTATATACATGGATGTTCATGTGGGAGAAATAATTGCCTTCTGCACATCATAAAGAGCTGTGGCTCACATAAAAGTTGTGGACAAAGCTGCTCTTTTGTTGGCATGCTGTGTTACGTGTATTATGAAGCCATAAGGTTACTCAGAACTTCTGTTCTCCATGCAGAAATCCCAAGCCTTGCACATTTCTGGCTCTTTATAAACCATATAGTTAATGTCATGACAAGTTAAAATGCACAGAAGATGGTTACACATTGTGAAATGAAGAGGAATACAGACTGACAGACTGCAGCAGGCAATGCGAAAGGATATAAAGATATAGACACTTACATATCCGTCATCACAAGGGCTCATAGAGTAATATCCCTTTATGGGCAAACAGGCACACATTAAAATAAAGAAGATTGAAAAAAAAACATGTTAACAGAAATAGATTACAGAGAAATGCACAGTTCTAAAAAAAACAACAAATCAAAATTAGCTAAAAATTAACAGACTATCAGCTTCGAAAAGAAGAGTATAATGCACCTCCTCCCAAAGCATGTACTTCTATGTTTTAGGACTGAAATTGGTGTGTCTCTCTTGTGATATATTTACATTAAGATTTCTCCTTTCAACACCTGGCAAACATACCTAGTCTGCACATGATTCCATTATAACTGTCAGTTAAAATAGTCACGTACCAAGCACTGACACATTTATGTAAATATATGACTTCTATTGTTCACTACACTGAAGCAGCCCAGAGAGATACCAATGAACGTGATATCGACCAGGAGACCTCAGCTGTAAGTGTTCTCCATACTTGCTTTGGCTGGAGTTTCTCACCAGCACATAATGAAAGCTGGGAGAGCCAACTGAAGGTGTTTCAGCAATGTTATCAATTCTTTATCCCAGAAGGCTCCAATGATAAATTAAGAAAAAAAAATCTCTGGAAGGAAACCTAAGATCTAGTTACTAAAATAAAAAGTGGTGATAATTCACGGTTTGAGCAGCTTAGTAGAAAATACACCATGTTCTCTTTAATTAGACTAAAATATTTAACTTAGAACAGCTTTGTATCAAAAAAGAACAGTCTTAATTCAAAATAAAAGTACATAGTGAAGTAAGACCAATAGTAATTATTCTGCTTCTAGTCTTTTTGTGCAAACCTGCCAATAATTAGTTTGGAGGACATATTTGTGCGGATGAATAAGCACATAAACACTGTATTTAGCAGGCTCCTCTTTAACAGACACACACGGCCTTATACAGAAGATATAAGTAACTTGTTTCTCTTCACTGTGAACAGAAAATAAAGTTCTTTCTATTATTTAACAATTTTTAAAACTCTGACATTATTCTGTTTATTATTATCATCACGCTCAGAATTCCCTGATGTGAATGAGTATTTTAACTTTCACAGACAGTTCCTGGCAAAGACATTTTCATATTAAATTTAAGACAAAGGACAACATAGAGACCAATAAGTGAGCAAAAGCAACCTGGACATAACCTGTATCATGAGAGGACATTTCAACACACACATGACCTGAGCCAGTGAAAAATGTGCGTGGGCATCAAGACAAAGATGACATTAAAGGACAGTTTCAACATCAAAGGAAACCACAAAAGGTTGGACCAGATGACCTTTCAAGGTCCTTTCCAACCTGGGCTATTCTGTGATTTGAGGTCAATAACAGGAAAAGTTTGTGGAAACCCCTACTGATGGCAACACCTTACCGTTAGGGAAGAGGAATTTAGGCAAACAAAAAAACCCATCTACATTGCTGCAGGTAGTTGTATCAACTCCAGCAACTTGTGAAAAAGGCATCAGTACTATATCAACAGAAAAAAAGAACTCTGTGCTTACTTAAAGAGGTAGGCTTGTTTCTTAGTGGTAACATATAAGCATCATCCCATGGACAGGGATGGAGAGAGTTGATATATTTCATCCTAAGAAAAGCTTGCTTAGGGTAGATGCTATTTGCTGTAATGTGCACACTGGTTTTAAATGAAAGAGCGTACATCCATGTAATGCTTGGTGAACCCACCTTAAATGGTTCAGAGGAATCAAAACAAACAAAACCAACTTCTTTTACCCTGTCTCCTAGGTTTCATGCAGTCTCCTGGTGCAGAAAACTCACAAGTAAAGAAACAGAATACCTGCCACCAGCTATTAGAGTTCGACAGAATGTTCACGATTGCTGTAAAAAGCGTGTTTGAGGAAAAAAAAGCACAGACCAGCAAATGAAAAAAAATTCCTCCTTGTTTCCAGTTTGTAAATGACAGCTTAACTTTTCAGAAGAACTGGTGCTTTTGTCCAGTGACAGAACAAAAAAAATAGTTTTTCCACAGCTTCAAGAGTTGTGCCAAGAGACCTAAAACTTGCAAGGGACATTAACTCAACTAATTGTAGCTACAGGTAAATATAACCAGACTGAATCACAGTAAAAACATAATGGGCATTTATTCCATTCCATAACACAGGAGCAATATATACAGACAACTATACAGATTTCTAGTCACAGAAAAGTTAACACACATCTTGACTATTGACAGAGGCAGTGTATCTCCATCTCAAGAGCCTGTTTTCACTTTAATCCAAAATTTAGAGAATCTTATTACATTATCCCTAATCCAAGGAATTCCAGGAAGGTGTACATCTTACTTGAATCAGAAAATGTATTCATGGGTTTAAGACTTGAGCCTGTGCTCGATGGGGAATGAACGTACAACACTTCAGTGATAAAGATCCAGAATCCTCTCAGCTTCATGATGTGTATTAAACAGAAAAATGCAGGTATCAAAAAACTACAAGCCATGCTTCTTACCCACCAGACAATCACTATTAGAAAGAAAGAAAAAAAGAAAGAAAAGAAAAAAAAAGTTAAACTTAAGTTACCTGAAGAGTATTAAAGATATAGGGGACTATGATCACTGTATTTAAAACTATTCTTTTTGAATTTACTTACTATTACCTGCATCAGTTCCCTGTACAAATGATCATTAGAAAGTCAGGAACCTGATTAAATCTTCAAATGAATGTTTCCTCAACTTGTCAGACCTGGTGCTCTGACCTCCTATTCTTAGATCCAGACTTTGTGCTTTGACAGCTCTCTCGGTTTTATCTCCCAATTCAGGACCACACATGTCAAATGACATGATGGAAGATAGCGATAACATTCGACTGCAGCTAGGAAAAAAGCCTTACGGTAAAACAGGGCTTTAGAGAAGCCTTGGAAACATCTCCCAGCTGTAACACAGCGGTGTGGCCTCCCTGCTACTCCACGCAGCAGATGCATCCTGTTAATGGGTTGTAGATCAGGCTCACAAGCTGACCCGGCAGGTCGCAGAGCTGGCAAGAGGCATGAAGTTGCTCTGTGAAAGAATGAGGTCCAAGGCAGCTTACCAGAGAGCAACAGCCAACACCAGAAGGCCTTGCTAAGCAAGATTTAGTGAGTACGATTACACCGGGAAAATCTTTTGGTGAAGAGATGTCATTGCCTCAGGTCTTAAAGCCAGTCAGGTAAGAAAGACTCGTTCTGGGATTTGTCCTCCTGATAGGAATGTCTTCCAGGATGAAAGGATAGGCCTTCAGCCACGGGGCTGGGGGGGGGGCAAACCAGGAAGCTGATGTTTGTACAATAACAGCACACAGCAAGTGGTACATGCTACCTGTATTGTAATTTCAAAGCCTGAGACCTCAAGGCTTTATCTTACACAATACCACCTTCCTGACATTAAAAATTGAGCACACAGTACAACGCACTGGGAAAAAAATCAAGTTTGCAGACAAATATTGCTACCAAGGATATAATCCAAGGCATACTCTTTAATTTCCTTGGGTAATACTTCATTTTGGTTACAGCACTGGTATAGTATATATATCCTCCTTCCCAGGATAACTTAAAACTACCAGTGTAGTGTAGCTGATTTAACAACACATACTGCAGAGCTCCAATACACATCTTGGAGAACGATGCAGCTTTAGCATTTTCTGCTCTCAGAACCTGCTCCCAAGCGTGAATTGTCCCCTGAGTGATGCCAGTATAGGTGGCTCTGAGCTCAAGCACCTCCTCTTTCAAAACTACGTAACGCACACCCACTCATCTAAGTGGTAGAAATTTAAGACTGCACGGCAGTACAACAAAGAAGTAATTTCCCCTTGCTAATGATTTTCTTTTCTGCTTATTTATTTAGAGATACTGATCCGCCAAAACAAATATACTTAAGGGTCTGGTCCTGACATTGGTGATACCAGTGGGATAGCGTCAAATCCTGAATACTCAAGGCAAGTTTTTTGGGAAAAAAACCCAAGCCACAACATTTAATGCCTGCCAAAACTCTCTAGACATTGACTTTTTTTTTTTTTAACTTCTCAGTTATTTTGCCTACACAGGGACCTAGTGGTAGGGATGAGCAAAGGAGCTGCCCCTCTCCTAGTCTCTGCCCTCTGCAATTACACAGGCAACTGCCCCTTACAGCAGGAGTTTTGTGAAATGGAGCAGCTGGGAAGACCACACTCTAGTGTCTCTTTTGTGTCATGACCAAAAAGTGAGGGGAGCTTCCAACACAAATCCAGCACAGATGCTTCAAAATCATGCTACTACTTAAGTCTGGGTCACGATGCCTCCAGCTTTATTCCAAAACTTATGTGAAAACCTGAAACCACTTAAGGACAGAACAATAACATCTAAGTGTATAACAATGAGGTGTTTGGAATCCTTGAAGAAAAAGTAATAGGATGCCTTAGTGGCCTAGTGGTAAACAGTCAGAATTTGGTTTTTAGTCCATCTCATCTGGCTTCCCAGGTCAACAGAGTCAGGGAGTGGTTAGAAGTATTTTAGGATGATGAGGAAGGAGTCTCATTTTCTTCTCAGAAGACGGGCTGTATATTTTTTTTCTTCTTATACTTATTTGTGTTTCTCCATGTTTGCTGCTTCTGTAATAAAACCAGAACTCTACATAGGAAACATGGATGAAAATACGATCACTCAAGTGGGGACAAAAGGAAAAGATGAGGAAACCTAGTTATGATGCAGTGAAGGACTACAAGTAAAGACTGTGACTAGCCCTCCAAAACTTGGCTAATGCCTCAGACAGCCTGAGTCTGTGAGTCTGCTTATAGGAACAAAATTAGATTTCAACCACAGTAGTTACTATAACCTCACTGTCAAGAAGTGACCTCAACCAGCTGAGAAACCCTTGATCTAAACGGAGTCATTGCTATAGTTATCCTGGTCCTTCACTACAGAGCTTTTCTGGTACAGCACCTACCCCAAGTAGTGTGGGTAAAGAAGTCATATAGTCACGCAGAAAGAGTTACGCTAGTAAAGCCTAGTATAAAAATAGATCCAACTGTGTCAGAAGAACGCAGCTTTACTCAGCTTAACCTGGGTAATTTGGGACAGTCGCAAGGCAAAAATTTACTTCTAGGAGAGACACACACTGCTTCCCTCCCCAGTCTTCTTTCTCTCACCTATCTACATAGCTGGAGACTGCGCTAAAGTGGCCACACTGGCTAAAGCATAGCGGCAAAGGTGTTTCCGGAGCAGAAATACTTTCAGAGACACTTTTAGAGAAGCAGGAGTAAATAAACATGATGCATATGATCAACAATCATTTCACAGTTGAGCATCTTTTAATTGAGCATCTTTTAGCAGAAGGAAACAGAGAAAGTATGGCCATAAGAGATGTTGAGCAGTCACCTAACCTGCCCTGGAGAAGCAGCCAAGTATCAGCCACTCGGTGGAAATGGTAACTGTCTACCTTGTCCTTCACAACCTCCAGTGACACGAGATCCTGGCTGAAGCACTATGTTTATACACCACTGCTTAGCCACTTCTGCAATGATAACTTATTGTTCTTAAAACTCTTAAAAGTCTTTTTTTCATAGAGAAGGAAACAGATGCCTATACCTAAAGGCTAAACCATACAAGGACAGATGTTTATGCTAAAACAGCATGTGTGATAGGGATACAGAAAGATAAATGCAGTCTAGCAGTAATCCACCCAGCTTTGAGCAGTGAAGACACAGCTTCAGCCACTCCTGCACTCTCTGCAAAGCAGATAAAGGAACAAATCAGCACCTTGCATAAGGATGACACTCTTCCCTCTGCCTCCTTCCCAAACGGGTTCAAGAGATCAGGAGGATCAACTTATGATAGAAAGAAAAGAAATAAGAGTGAAACACTGGGCAAATGGAGCACCTTGAAAGCACAGGAGAAAAAGGAGAAGCCTTGGTGCAAGCAGAGAACAGAACATGTGGCTGTACAGAACGGATGATCTCTGTACAGGGAAGGCAAGCTGGGAGACACACACAACCCCAACGGCAGATGGCAAAAATGCAGAAGACTACTGGGATACATAAAGCATTGTCTTGGAAAGCCATGGCAGGGAAAGAGGGAAGACCCCTGAAAATGGTTGGTTAGAAGAAAGATGAGGGGGTACATTATGGGGTGAGAGATGGCATAACCACGCAGCATGGACATGGTGTAAATTTGAGGAAAAAGGAGTTACAGACAGCCCCTGAAGTTGAGGTAGCAGAAAACCAGAGATCCTGGTTCCTTCCTGAAACCCTGGGAGATGCAGCCCACAAAAGCTGTTAAGAGTGTACCTCCTAAATACATGACAAGTCAGAGAAAGGAGTTCTGACCATTAACAGGGAAGTGAGGACATTTAAAACAGCTTGAAGAGCAACAAGGAATGATATTTATCTCTGAAAACATTAGCACACGAGAAGGGAACATTTTTATTATCTCCTCATCTTTCTGTAACAGATTTTCAAGAAGAACAAAACGTACCCCTAGCGTCATTGTTATTAAAAACTTTGGCTAGAATAAGGAGTAAGAATCTTATTTTGTTCTGCTTTTCCTTTGACACTTCACAAAGCTCTCCTACTACAGAGTTAAGTATACACGAATGCCTACCATGGCAAAAATAATCAGCACAGTTCATGACTTTGGCTTGTCTTTATAAAGTAGTGACACACAATATTTTAGTAGTATTAAAATGTTTTAATGCAGTTTTAACACTAATGTTTATTTGAAAAATTTGAACAAGCTAGGTATTAAAAAAGGTTGTACGACTGAACAGCTCTTACACTCTCATTAGGTCATTTAAAATTTCACATCCCCAGGCACAGTTTCACAGACACTAGAAACTACGCCAAGCTGGTTCTGCTGCTGAAAACAAAAAAAGCTCCCTCGCCATTTAGGCAGGAGAGATTGAGCAGAACTTTAATGGGCACAAGCAGCTAGGTATACTGCACCCATCTGAAAAGGAACAAGAGGCTGGTGAAGCAGGAAGAAAAAAAAACCCTAGGCATCCTGAGCTGCATATCAATAAGATCAAAGATCCTTAGATATGGGGTTAAAGCCCATCATGTAAACCACCAGGGTGGCTTAGGGGTATCATCGAACAACTATCTCTTACAAAAAAGGGAAGTCCTCCCTTCCTTCTCTTTTCCCCACTTGTTCTCACGATCCTGTCTGATGCTGGTTAAGCCAACTCCCTCTGGGGTTAGAGGAGCATCACTGAGAGCAAAGAGGAACAGACCATGTGTCCAGAGCTGTCCTCTTTTTAGCTAAACTAAATTGGCTAAGATGTGCCATCAAATCACACTCAGGACATTAGTTTTAGGGTTCTGGGTTTTTTTTAAACATTCAGTTAGCATTTTAACACATACACAGCTTACTGTTATCATAATAACAAAATTAATCACACTTATGCAGCTATGGCTGCGTAACCATGTCATTCACCAGCATCTGAGATCAACAAAACCTTCCGTATTACTGTTTTCTTATACAAGCCTGGACACATGGTTTGCCTTTGCTGTCTCACATTCATTGTTCAATATGCAGCTTAAGTGGCCTTGTCCTTTGAGATAGCTACTGTAAAAAACCCAAACATCAATACTTACAGTTCCAGGCCTTGTGAAGTCAATGCTATGCGCTACACTTTGTCTCATCTGATTGCTAAACAAGCGAACACAAACACTTTGAAGATACTCTGGTGTGATCTAAAAATTAGGAAACATAAGGAGAGAACAGGATTATATAAAACATACACCTTCTACCAGACAAGTGTTTCTATATTAAAGGTTGTAGGGTTTTTTCTGTTTGGGGTGGGGTTTTGTTTGTTTGGGTTTTTTTTGTTGGTAGTAGTGGTTTTTTTTTAAGAGGGTGAAAAGTTACGCACCTGAGACTTATCGATGCAAGTATAAGGTATATAGTACAACTACAGTTCTGTTCAGAAATTAAGAAAACTAAACTCTTCATCTGGGAAGAGTTATGCTATTCACAAGAACAATGCTAAACACTTTCAGAGTGTCTAGAAGAAAAGCAGAATTTTTTACACCATACAGTCTTTCCTCAATAAAAGGTCAGTTCTCTAACAGTAAGTATGAAGCAGTTTTGTGCTTTAGACTCATGCAATGACACGCCGATGTGCTGCCTAGCTAAAGAGCAGACCTTACACAACTGCCTCGTACAGCAGGGAGAATAAATACAAACCACACAGTATAGCACTTTGTGTTTCAATGCAAAGCATCTCAGCAGGCTTAGGTTTTTTGTTTTGGGAAGTCACAACAAAACTGCCTCATTTCCAAACAGTTATTAGCTTCCCCAGAACAGAGATGAGAGGACTGAGATTACAGAAATGGGAATGAGGACACTCCTGATACTCTCAGACCTATAGCGAGACAACAAAACCCTTCAAATTCAGAATGCTGTAACTTCAACATGATGTTATTCAGCACCCAGCTCCACTGTGTATTTGGAAATTACAGAAACCAAGATCCATAACGAAAGAGCACCCTCAGCTGGACACACTTGGGAAGGAGCAAATGACTGCCCAGCACAAGGCTGACAAGGGAAATTACAGCCGCAGCAAAAGAGAACCAGCGCCTGGCTCCTCCACCGCAGGAGGTAAGAGGATATCACCTTGGAGAGCACTGGAGGGTGGCATGGGAGGCAGCAAATGCAGGACTACGTGTTTCTTATTGTTATCAAAGCTCATGTAAGCAGATCTGCTGTAAAGCAAAACCCACAGCTATAGGCAAATTCTTCCCTGCAGTGCTGATGTGAACAGACAGCGATCCCAGACGCAGAGTAACAAAGCACAAGATGTTCACACCAAGGACAGGAGGAAGGTACGTACTGACTTGTCAGCAGGCAGCACAGGAACCCCCAGGTCATTCTCCCTGCTAACAACTCACAGCTCCTTCAAAAGCATCTAGAGACCGCTAACCTCTGCCATCAGAATAATCTCCAGGCTATGCAGAAGTTATAGTATAGAGGCATAACCACAGAGAAGAGGGCAAAAAAGATGAAGCATAAAATAATCTCTGTATAGAAAATACCCATAAGAAAGTCATACCTTCTCCAGTCACATACGTGTTGCCCGTTTCACACAGTAAATAACTCATTCATTCCCACCCCAGTTCCCCTTACTAATTAAATGAACAAGTACAGCTTAGCAGAACAGAGAGCAAAGCTTTTCCTCAACAAAATTTTGGATTAGAAGATTGTTTCCACCACAGTGCAACTTAAACCAGACTTGGCAGCAGTTTTAAATACACCACAACCTCTGATGGGCTGGATTGCAGTCAGTAATCACAGAAACACCCTCCAATCACTGCTGATGCCAAAGCTCAAAAGGGGACTATCACAAGAGATGTCTTGTGAGATGGTGACAGTTTCTTCAAGATTTGAGCCAGCACAATTCAACCCATCTTCTGCACTACCTTCATCCTGGTATGCAGGCACAACACAAGAATCTCCCATCCCAAGTGTTGTGTTTCACTAGTAAAGAGACACAGTACTTACAGAAACGCTCATGACTATGAAGTTTAATTCACATTTTAGTGGCATTCTCTCTCCATTTTCTGGGGGGGCAGGAAGCAAGTACCCATCTGAGTCATCTCTTACCATCTTGCCATTGACTGTGGCCTCCAAGGAATCCACCAGCTCTGCAGTGACCCCAATGAGATTGTGATAGTCTGCCCGCATTTTGTTAAATCGTTTCAGGTAGGTCATGGTCCTGTGCTCAGATTCCACCAACTGTTGATGAAGATGTTGCAACATTTCTGTCAAGAGAATAATGAAAAAGAAATAATGACAAAAGAACCCAAAAGCATTTTTACCGCTCTGAAGGGACAACATCAACTGCTGCTGTGGAATTATTTTATCCAAGGGCTGGAATTTGACTGCAAGGAAAATTCCACACTGCTAGTGTGACTTCATTTCATCATGACAGCTACAAGTATTTATTTTGCCTTAATTGCCCAAAGAAACAACTGCTTAGCAGTTCCAGCAGCAGTACAACTATTGGACAGTAAACATGACTGAATACATTTCTGAAAAGGATACTCTTTTAACGGTCTGCCAATACAAGAAATTCCATGCTATCAGAGACAAAACAAGGCTGTAGGCATCAAATCAGAATATATGACAAAATGCAGCTCAGACTTAGTTAACTGAATCTGCTGCCTGCAGATGAGACTCGTGCACCATCTGTCTTCCACATTCACTAAAGTAACAGTGGGTAAGGAGCAGTATCACACGGAGCAACCGGAAAGGTCAAGCTGCCACTTCAAAGATAATACAGAACAACAGGACCCAGAGATTCATGTCAGTGTTTGTTAGATTACACTGTGAGGCTGGGTGTTTTCTCCAGTTAATTTACAGAAACAGGCCACCGATATTTAGGTTATGTAGTGCTTTGCTTAAAGTAGACACTAAGTCTATCAGCCAAGGAGTTACACACTTACACATAATTCCACAATAAGCTTTTCTCTCTAAGTGAGAGGTTGGTCATTATCCTTTCCAACAACTTACCTACACCTCAGACATGCTCCTGAACTTGTGTTTGCTCTCTAATCTCAGCCCACCCTCACATACTTTGCTAGAAGCACTGACTCTGGCCAGGCTGAGTTTCTGCATCCGACACAGCAGAGCCCTCAGCTAGGGAGCTGCAGGTCCCAAGAGCTGCTGGCAGACACCAGGGCTCCTGGGGGGACACTGAAACCTTGCTCTTAGGAGAGGCAGTAGTTGCCTTGCCTCTTTCTTGCTTTCCATAAAAATTACTATCCATATCCTAAACTGACATCTTTCCTCTTTCTTGCTTTCCATAAAAATTACTATCCATATCCTAAACTGACATCTTTCCACACTAACAGTTGTTCAGAATACAGCAAATCTGGACAGACAGGTAGGTCACACTGAACCTTCTCTTGTGCAGCGGGCTGACACACTTCCTCCACTCTCTCCTTTCCCAAACTGGTGGAAGAGTGGCTGTGAACTCATCCACAGATTTGTAACGAGGCAGGGAAAGGGACAGCAGCTGAACACTTCCAAACACTTCATTCCCACCGTTCCTGTTAGCACAGCGGGCACACAGAGGGTCTGAGGCTCTCTGTGCAAGACGCCAACCATTCTGCAATCCCTCCTTCAAGCCAAACTGAAGGCTTTGGAAGTCATACAGGTATTACAGTTTTTAAGTAAACAGGTAAAAAGCCAGACTGTAGCAGGTTAATCAGGAAAGGTAAAAACACTAACCTCCCCAGGACACCCTCAAGAGCATATATACCACCCCACCCAGACTTGAAGTGCTTCAGTGTCAGAGTGATGCCTGGCGACTATTTACAAAAGGCTGTTTTCAGGACTCTTTGCCATATTGGTCTTCGTTCATGCGCTACCTATTAAATTTTTTTGCGTTTCTCCTTCACCGATAAACATTCTCCTACAGCAAGTAGGTACTGTGGATAGCATGTGGTCTGAACAGCACACTGCAAAAATAACCTCTCAGATCCAAAACTTTCATACAAGACAGGCCTCAAGTAACCTTTATGAAAAATCCAAACCAACTCAGCCTCCAAGGCACGTAACAGATGTACAAATTAAGACTGACCTGCACGGATTCAACACCAGGACAGTCCCTGTACTTGTACAAAGAACAGAAACTGTTCAAATAAAAAAATAATTAGGTCCAAAATAATTCAGGCCCAATCACGCACTTATTTCTTTTTAATCAGAGTGTGGAATTAATGTGTTCAGGAAAGTACAATACAAGGAAAAAGAGTAACTTCTGGAAAATCCACAAAGAGCTTTCTATTATTCAATGAAAGTCTAATGCAATACAAAGCACAAAATAACAAAGGAAATACCCGGAATTCACAGTGGGACATTAGCCCGAATTTCTCCATAATTCAATCTACAAATAGTAAATCCTCAGTGTAAAATTAGAGATTAAAATAACTCGTGAGGAAAAGTCATTTTAGGAACCCAGCTGGGCTCATACAAATCCCTACTGACAAAGTGAACATAGAAAATCAATAGAAAAAATGAATGTAAGAGAGCTGGGAACCTAACTTCTATTTATTGAACTGATTTTTTAAAGGCATAATAATCTTACAGAATATCCTTACCACATCTCAGCATTTACCTTTGTTGCACTGTCCGTTCTCCTTCTGTTGTACGAGTAGGAGCAGTTCAGGAAAACGTGCGTCCTTTCAGTACGCGTTTGTTAAGAGACACAGAAACCAACTGGCAAACCCAAGCAAGCCAAATACTCCTACTGTCCCAGGCAACAGCCAACGCTTGATGCTTCGCAGGTGAGCAAGAACAAATAAGTTAACAATAAATGCATAAAAATCTCATAAATACACAAAGTTGCATAGAGACTTGAGACTTTTTGCTGACCTTTAAAGATACTAGATCCAGCCCTGAAGTGTAAGATACGGTAACTCCAGTCTAAACCTATTAACACCAAAATCAAAAGTCAAACCACTGGTTTTGCATAAAATACATGCAAATATTTTAGGGCAAGTGGTGCCCTAAGAAATATTCAGGGCTCAATTAGGATACGGTCTACTACTCCGTAAAGAGGAATAAGCAGAGAGAAAATTTTCTTCAACTGTTCTATGCCAGACTCCTGTCCGAACACCTGTAACACAGGAGTGAAAGCAGTCTTTCGATCGCTGCTCCCCATACTGGCAAATGGGCAGGAATGGAACAGAGGGAATACAATTTCCAGCTCGTCATTCAGTACCACCGTAGCAAGATGCTGCTCTAGAATAAAATAAGATATAGCAGGGAAAGAACTTTCAACTNAAAAAAAAAAAAGCCAGAAACAAAGACTCCAATTCAGTTCTCTCTACCTTGCCCTTAAGTGTGCTGGCCAAAAATGGAGAAGTTAATTAGTCATATAGCTAGTTAGTTTGCAAATTAGGCCTGACAACACAGCTTAAACAATACTGTTAGAAAAACAATACAGTTGGAAGCACAAGCCATCTAGTAAAAAAATAATTTCTGGAACTCTTAAAAGCCCTGGAAAACTTTCACCCTGAAATGGCTAATTAAAGAGAATAACAGCTTTGCAAATAATAAGAAAGTCAGGTCAGCTCGGTGCCTTGGGTATCCTGTACTTTATACACAGAAGCAAAGAATAGTCCTATGATAAATACGCTGTTTCATATGCACCTATACGTTGTATTTATATAACTTTTTCAAAAGTTTTTTTTGAATGTGGACTATAAACAATGTTTCCTATCATAAAAACACTGAACTGCAACATTACTGCAATCCTGTAATAAATCTTAGCAGCACACTCTTCCAATAAATGACACTGACTTTTTATAGTCATTCTAATTATCTTCCAAGTGTTTTCTCAAAAGGATACAAATAAATTGAGAAGCCGGGGAGCCTGTCTGGCTTTAAGAGTCAGAGACAGGAACTTTTCTAATCTTGTCCTTAATTCCGATGTCCAAGAATCCTTGAAAAGAAAAACAAATGATGGCAGTTGTTCACCAAATATGTACACTCTGCTGAAAGTAGTTTGGATCCCAGCAACCTTCCCCTAGTAAACAAGGCAGCCAGCACCCTATTGAAAAGATTTTCCCTCCGCTGTTACTGAAGTGAACGTGCTTGCTAGCTAACCATAAAAGTGCACAGAAGTTAGAAGAGAGTTCAGTATTATTCCTAGACAAGAGCTCTAAAAACACGATGCAGCTTTATTTCAAGGGTAAAACTATCACATCGTGTCGGTGCCTTTTACGCACACGCAACAACTGCCCCTACATTAGAAGTACCTTTAAAACATAAGCAACTTGAGAAAAAGATAAATATGAATTTTAAATTGTTGAAATTGACTACAAAATGAATAATTTTGCATCGCTCCGTTTTCAAAAAGTAATCACTGTAGTCATCTTTCACTCCTAACACAAGCTGGGAATTGTATATTTTGTCAGTAACTGTTGCAAGCATCATGACATGACACCAGTGAACAGGGTACAACATGTCTAAAATAAGGATTTGGAGGAAAACAACTCACATACAAAAAACAAAAAATAGACCAATGTATCAGCCACTAACTAGAGTGCTGTCTTCTGTCTGATATACTGTCTTACAACCACAGGAAAATAATAGTTAAGGAAAAAAGCCAAACTACACCTAAGAAGTCACCGAATACTCATTTCTTGTATTTCAAACCTTCAGTTAAGCTAGTTTCTGCTGGACGAAAAGCTAGCCAGCAGATGAAAAAGCAATATCGTCCAGCAAGTAGCAGGAGCTTCGTAAATTTACTGCTGTATATGTGTATGTTGCACAGTTCAGCCTGGCCCTTATTTCACCATGCTGGAGAGCACCCAGAATTTACTTGCTGCATTTACCAATCCAGTGCTCCACAGTACGCTGTATATTACCAAAGGAACCATGTCTCCTACAGAGAGGAGTGTATATTATTTTTCAAGATGTATTACACAAACAGACAGGACCTCCAGCTATATAAAGCATCAGACGCCTGAGAAAAAAAAAATGTCGTAAGAACACTGCTTAGTAGACGAGTGACTCACTGCTGTTCTTTCTCAAACGTAAAACAATCTGTGTTTCAACACTAACATGGAATGAACTGTACAATTCCCACAAGAAAATATGAGTGACTGGACTACGAGCTTGGACACTGGGTTACTATGAATAACCCTGAGGAGCTCGTCTTAGATAAGGCATTCAAAAAAAAAAAAGCTGGTAAATATAAAAAAGAGTTGTCAGATCCCATCTCTTAGGTCAACCAGTACATCTCATTTATAGCTAGTCTCAAAGGAAAATGGCAACATATGCCTTTTTTTGGTGCTAAACTGGAGCTCCTCATCAGCTGGCGCATCCAAAGTCAGCCCTAGGGCAAGTGTCACTTGAGCTCTGATTTGATATCAAAAAGCGTGTGGCAGCAATGCAGGCTGAAGAGATCTCCTCCCTCAATAGCTGCCCGCAGCTCCTCAGATAAGCCAGCACAACCATGTCGTGGGGTGGTGAAGCATTTCAAGCTTATAACCCTGCAAAATATTCTTCATATTTTACACACAGATTTGCGTGTGTGTGTACATGGGAACTGCATACACACACGTTCACAGGCAAGAAAGTAGATCAGTTCCTTGAGACAGCCCAAGTGCAACCACATAACCAGCTGTTTCCAGCATAACCGAGAGGATGTTAAGCACAGTTTTGCACTGCAGGAACAAGCTGTCAGCAGGTGAAATGGTGGCTGTACCTTCCCCCCAGGTTTTGCCACCAATACTTTGAAACATCAAACCGCAGCTCTGGACATCTCTCCTAGCCATCCACCTTCACGCTGCCCAGAACATAGGCAATGTAGAAGTGTGTTATTACCGTTTCATCGACAGAGTAACTGCAGACCATCATCACATTGACAGTGCACCTGCAAATGAGATCTGTTTGGAAGTTCAAGCACATTAACCTTTACACTCCCTTCTCACCTTACAAGTGCAAGCCTACGAACTGAACTCCGAACAACCATTCAAAGGCAAGGGCTAAAACATGCTCCACCAAAAAATTAACCAGGAGAAATGCCTGTGGCAAGAGTCACCAAACCACTCAGCACAGCTATGTTCTTCCAGCATTTTTTTTGGGGGGGTGAGGGGGCAGGGAAGAGTCTCAGAACACAGACAACACTGACTCATTTTAACTTACAAAATTACTTATAAGCTTGACTTTCTCTTTTCCACATCACATGAAACTGCTTCAGTCTCCTTATGCCTAGCTCTCATGTTTTAAATCCAGCTATCCAGACTCAGACAGCAGGTTGGGCAACAGCCTCAAAGCAAGCAAGTAGACTTGTATTACTATATAGCGATTCCCAGAAGCATGTGTATTTCAGGGTTGTGTGGAAAGGAAGGAGAGGCAGCAATTGGTATTTATGACACAAATCCAGCATACCATTTAGGACTCAAGTAAATATAAAATACACTTAAAATGGTACTCCGTTATTGACAGCACACTCACAACCCTTCCTCCATCAACTCTATGTTCTTTTTTGATTTTACAGTTTCTGTTACACAGAACAAGGAAAGTGATTACCAAACTAAACATCATTCAATATCTATCACCCCATGAGAAAAATCATCATAAATACCATCTCTGCAAAATAGATACCTACCTGGAAAAGCTCTTCAAATGAAGGATGGACCATGGGGTTTGGAACAAAAGGCAAAGCATAGAAGGGAAGAAACTCTGTAGTTTGACTCAGTGCAGCTCCTTTTGTTTCCAGGTATGCCTTAAAATGAGAAATCCTTTCCTCAAGTTCAGCTTTGTCCTAGGAAATAAAGCAGTGTTATTTGTTTAGAAAAGTACTACTCTGAATGCACCATAAAGCTGGCAAATATAAGGAGAGACCTAAATATATTAATATCAAGTTTGAAATCCCAGAATACTTGTTATGTAAAAAGCAGCATTTATTTAAGTAAAGAGAATTTTATCTTGTTTTCACCACTCAGAAAATAAAATCTAAACTAATGCTGTTATTTGTGTCATCCAGGTCCAACAAAAGAAGAGAGGGACAATTGCTTTTTGCATGTAAATTATTCCTGCCCACTTCAGGCTACATTTCAAAAGCAGAGTGTGATTTCCATATTCACAGAGGAAACACCTGCTTTAGACATGCTTTATTTCAGTGATAAACCTGACGGTGTCTCCTCCTCCGGCAGGGAGCTTGGAACTCAATGATCTTCAAGGTCCCTTCCAACCCAAACCATCCTATGAAATACTCCTGTAGCAGCTGATAGGGGTAGGCAGGACCTACTAAGCCCTGGCTGATGTGGCCGACTCCACGCTACTTAAATGTTTCTTCATCAAAGTCCCATGTAACAGACATTTTATTTTATGACAGCTTGGAACTGTTGTTTTCAATATGATATATTGAGCTGGTCAAGATTCAGCTTTCCCATTTTATCAGAAATGTTTATATTTCAACACACAGCTTCAGTCCAAACTAGAAGCTAATTAAGTGTTTTAAGAATCTCGTATCAGCTACAGTTAGAGGTGTGAAAGTATCAGCATGCTGGTATTTTCCAAATTAAAATATTTCAGAGGCTCCAAGATAAGTACACCTCCAAGTTCCATCTCTGTTCTTCACAATACAAGGGGTCTGGGTCAACTAAAACACAGACTGCAGCCCCAAAACTGGATACATATTCTGGGAATTCTTCCTATTAAACATCCCATTATCATCCACACTAGAGACAAATAAATGAAGTAAAACAAACAAAAGCAATTTGAAATTTGAACTGTGAACAAAACTTACAGGCTTTCCCATGCAGTGTTTGAAGAGGTAGGTGGCAAAGTGCACATGAAGATGGAACTCCAGCTTCTGAGCAACTGGTTCGTTGTCCTGGACTCCAGATGAAATATGCTTCTCCCAGAGCTGGAAGAAAATGTCCTGCTCACCATTGTCAAATGCTGCAAGCAGATCTTTCTGTATGGGGAAAAGCAAAAACCAAACATAGAAGAGCTACATTTTTTCAACAGTTGGTTAGTGAATTAAGAATTCAAGTGCCATACAAACACTTTGAATGAAAAGTTTTATCCAAAATCCTTCACCATTCAACTACCACGTAAATATTCTCTCTCCACCTATCTCTAATATCTTTGAGAGCTGGAATCAACCATCAACACAAGAAGCAAAGCCCAAATTTTCAAGCAGTCGATCTGGAGGCCCACCTTTACCATAAGGAAAAGTAATGCTTATAGCATGTGAAAACCAGTCTTATCAAAGTACGGCAAGCTAAAAACCTAATATGGTGTGAACCAAAACTACTGTCTTAAGTTCAAAAGCACTGGAGTTCTGCAAATAGAAAATCAAACTGGAAGGTTGCTGCACTGAAAGAAGACTGCAAACAGACTTCTTCAAATAATCAAGAATCTGTGCAGATTCTTACAGTTCAGATAATCTCACCACTGCAATAATTAACAGGGTGGTTAGTGGCCTTTAAAAGTTTTTAGTATTACTCAAAGTAAGTGCAAATGATGCATTACCTGAATAGGCAAATCTTTTGAATCTCTTGAGGAAACATCTGCTGCTTTAGGTAGTGGCTTCCCTTTTGTTTTACATTCCTTTGTAAATACTTTCACTGTTTCTTCAAACTCAGCAAAATCCAAATACTATAAAACAAAAATACACAGGAACAATTTTTTTTAACATTATTAATAATTTAATGAGTGACCTATGAATTGCCAAAGTCCTTTAAACTTTCTCTGTAGCAAGATCCATAAACCATAGAATCATAGAAAGGCTTGGGACCTTAAAGATCATCGAGTTCCAACACCCTGCCATGGGCAGGGACACCTCCCACTAGACCAGGTTGCTCAAAGCCTCATCCAGCCTGGCCTTGAACCCCTCCAGGGATGGGGCACCCACAGCTTCTCTGAGCAACCTGGACCACTGCCTTACCACCCTCACAGGAAAAAATTTCTTCCTAATATCTAATTTAAAGCTACTGTCTTTCAGCTGAAAACCATTACCCCTCGCCCTATCACTACACTCCCTGATAGAGTCCCTCCCCATCTCTCCCGCAGCCCCCTTTCAGTACTGGAAGTCTCCCTGGAGCCTCCCTTTCCCCAGCCTGAACAAGCCCACATGTGCTTGTGAGAGGCACCACATTTCATTTTGCAAACTTGATCTGGATACCCAACATCGCCGCAGAGAACAAGAACATTTACTTTCTTCCCTAATAACATAAACAGTAGTAGAGTAATGATTAACTACTTAAAACTCTCTTTAGATTTGTTTTCTGAGATCCACAAAAATATTTAAGTTGCGTATGATTTTGCCATTTGGTAGACTCTTTAGGCAAGAATTCGGACAGCCTAGAGAAAGCTGGGCACAGTGCCGGCTGGCTGCCGCTCCTGATCACCCCTCTGCAGCACCGGCACCTGCAGAACCCTGCACTAGGTTGGGCCACACAAGCACACAAGGCAGGAAGGTAGGTTGTTGGTTTGGTGTTCAGTGACGGCCCTAAACTAGGCTACCAACAGAGTGTTGAACAAAGGAACAAGGCATCAACAAGCAGCAAAGATCACAGTTTGTGTTCTTTTTCCAAATCCTAAATATCCCGTTTTGACCAATTTACCCAGAAGGCTGAAGCACAGACAGCCACAGAGGCGCCTGCCTTTGAAAGTTTGCCTCTCACTGTTTTTTTCACAGGACCATTTCACACTTCTGAATGTTTTCTGATTACCTCTTAGGGGCAAAATCCTGCTTAGGCATTAAAGCATGGAGATCAGTGGTTTCAGGACTTCAGCCCGGGCTTTGTCAGCTCTAAGGTATTTATACGCCTCTGTGGGTCTATACATATGTGGAATGAGGTGGCAGCTAAGCTCGGTTTTAAAGATCTCACCGTCATCATCATCGCAGGTTGGACCTGAGTCCCAAAGCTGCCTGTGGATCTAATCAACCGCTCCTTTAACAAAAGCCTCATTTGCAATAAACAATAGATAATTCCAGGTTGATTTGACTGCTAGCATTTAATGGACATCGAGCCCTTTGAATCTACAGAACGTGACAGGAGCTGATATGATTTCGGGGTGCAGCAAACACTTGGCTCGTTA
Source organism: Syrrhaptes paradoxus (assembly GCA_013400615.1). Lineage (NCBI taxonomy): Eukaryota > Metazoa > Chordata > Aves > Pterocliformes > Pteroclidae > Syrrhaptes > Syrrhaptes paradoxus. The sequence goes on along the minus strand of VZTO01028111.1, from coordinate 134,628 downwards.
GGTAACTCCAGAATTTAAACCACAGCTGCAATGCCTGGCTCTGAATAGAAGCCTTACGAAATTTTGCCTTGTTCCTTTCAATCAACAAGATAAAAAGAAAAAAAGGAGAGGAAAAACCAACCTCTCTGACCAGTCCGAGTAACTCAGCTTCATAAGCCAACACGTCACCCATTGCTAAACGCTGCTGCTACGCCTCATCGCTGATAAACCTGGAAAACTGGAAAGAAGGGCAGCGTTAGCAGACAGCCCAGCCAGACACAGCCCAGCGGCCACCCCCCCTCCAAACAAACCGCGTGAGGAAGTCAACCCCCGCCAGGCACCTCCAGAGCAGCTCCGCGGCCGCTGCTCTCCGCCCCGAGCCGCTGCTCTCGCCAGGCCGCGGGGGGGGTCACACCGGCTCCGGCTCCCCCCTCAGGGCTGAGAGCATGCGACCCTACCGGCTCCCGAGGCAACCGGAGGGGAGGGAAGCGAGCAAACCCCGAGTAGCATCACCGTGGCCCGGTCCCCCCTCCACGGCGCGGCCTACCTGCCCCGCAGCCCCGCGCCCCGACTCCTGTCGCCTTGGCAACCGCAGCCTCTCTCCACGCCACGGCGTGCCCCCTCCCGCCGCACGTGATCCCTCTCAGCCAATCCCACACGGGGAAGGGCTCCCCACGTGACGGGCGGGGGTGTTCCCCTCCGTGTAGGGCGGGCAGCGCCCCCTGGAGCACGGGGCGGGGCGCTGCAGGGCTGTGGTAAGGGGTTTCCCCGGTTCCCGCTCACTCGCTGAGGGAACTTGAAGAGAGCTTGGGATCAAATTCGCTATTTAAAACCATCTACCGTCTCAGCTTACCTTTCTGGAGCCGCCTCCCACCCTGAGCAGGCCAGAAGTCTCTCACAACCTGCACACACCACGCTCTGCGCTTGTCCTGCAGCTTTCAGCGGCACAATTAGGAAATTTCTTAATTACAGTTGTTACATCCAACCCACAGGATTGGTGCCGCCCCAGCTGCCACCAGCACTGAGCTCTCTGAGGGGACGGAGCCACCGGGAGTCATCCCTGCTCTGGTCCAAACAGCCAGTGGGCATGGCTCCATCCACCGCCCAGCACAGAGGGCTCGTCTGAGAAAGATGTCGGGTGACAACAGGTCGGGCCGTGCCCAGACTGTGACGAGCCCGAGCTGCAGCCCCACTGCAGCCGGGACAAGGGACGCTGAGACCGTCCCTGTGGGTTGTGCACGCGTGCCTCCAGCAGGCACGCACCCGCTGTGTCGTTACCTCGTGGAAGCCTAAAAAAAGCAATCAGGAGGGTTGGGGGAGCCTCTTGTTGAGGCTTTGTCCCATTTTTGGTTAACCGTGCTGTTAATGAACCTCTTGTCATTAACACCGAGCTTTCCAGCGGCATTGGCTAGCGCAGCGAGACCACATCGCACCGCCAGCGGTGTCCTGCCCGCGGGTTCGGTCTCACCACGAGCTGCTTTGTTTTCCACCAAGAACACCCACGTCGTCCCCAGGTCCCACAGCCAGCCACAGCACAGCACCGTCTTTCTGCCTTTAAAGGGCCCTAAAGCAGGTGGCTGGAACTGAATGCAGAGATTTGCATGTGCCCCCCCCCCCCGCTTCCCCATGGACTCTGACCCTTAATAACTTCACAAAACCCAAAAGATAACCTCACCAGCCCGCCCAGAGGCACTGCTCTCCACCAAGACCATTTCCCAGCTAAACCTTCACTTTCCAGCACCAGTGCGGGTGACTGCGGCTCAGGGCACAGCCTTCCCTCGGCTCTTGGTCTAAGGGTGTTCTTCTCCTTAAGCAACTAAAAAAAAAATATGTAAGGAACAGGGAAGAAAAAAAAAAATCACCCTTGAACATTCTTGCCAGATCTAAAATTGTCAGCTTGATAGGTGAAATGTTTGGAAAGAGGGAGGTGATGGGAAGCAGAATTGTGACAGATGGTGAGCGGACATCAACGCTCTGTCCACAACCCGTGGGAATTATTCACCACTGCTCCATGGCCAGCCAGCGGTGGGTTGGTATTTGTCAGTGAAATGTTGAGGCAGGCTGCTGCTCTTTGGGAAGGGAAAGGAAAGGAGGACATTAAATATATTATGAAATGTAGAAGCAGCCTTGATGAATCTCTGCCCCCTCCTGTACCTTGCTTCTTCAAATTATGGTTGTCCCGGAAAGGGACAGAGCAATGGTCAGAGCCAGGGTTGTGCCAAAACATCCAGTTTTCACTTACTTGTGTTTCACGTGAATAGATGAAAAGGTGCCAGGAACAGGTCACTTCATCCATCACCTCTGTGCCAGAGGCCCTTGAAAAATTCTCATTCACCAACTTGGTGCGCTTGGGAGACGTTCTCAGTTAACGGGATCCTGCTAGGAAAGGAGTTTCCGCAGAAAATCAGGAGAAACCTCAGCAGCTGAGGACAAAGGAACAGAAGAGCAGATTCCTGAAACCCCAGAGAGGACCCCACTGCTCTCAGCACATCACAGAGAAGTCTGCAGGGCTCTGCGCTTTGCGTCACGGTGTGCTGCCGTGTGCTGTTTGAGGATGAGACAAGCCCAGCACAGAGGTGGTGGTGCGGTACCCGGCAGCGTGTCCTGCTGCAGGACAGAAGGACGCAGGTGGAGAAGGCTGGCTGCTTGTCCAGAGTTGTTGCAAGCAGAAAGGGAATGCATGGGCTGAACATGGACAAAAGAGCCCCAGGGTGAATAATCTAGCAATGCTAAAATCAGGTGTGGGGTTTCCTAACCAGGAAGTAGCCAGGACCCTGGGCAGCATGTGTTGTGGAAGGGAAGATGATCATCTGACCCCTTGAACAACACCTGCCTTTGCCGTCTTCCTTTGAGCAGCTGCGTTGCTGCAGCAAACCTCAACTCCACTCGCAGAGGCATCCTCACCTGCTCAAGTGCTTTGCCATCTCCAGGCTTTATTTGTGTTGAGAATTCCAGATGTTGCAAAAACATCTGGACCATGGCAAAACCACAGCAGCTCAAAGGACTGCTGTGCTTCTAGGGTTTGCCACTGAGTCACTGTTCAAAGATAAAGACAGGTAAGCCCCCTTCTATTTATTTAACAAAAAAGATGCTGTGCACTGCGGAGAAATTTTTGTAGCCCTGTGGTGTCTTGGAGGATGTTGACAGCCTGGAGTTTGGATCAAAGATATTCCTACGAAACACACGGTTAAGTCTTAGAAAGCATTCGGCAGTGCCTAGAAAGCAGTCTGTGATTCCTAGAAAGCAATGGGGAATTGCTAGAAAGTACTGGGAAATTTCCAGGATGTCGTCTGCAATCCCTAGAAAACACTTTAGATATTTCTAGAAATGATTCTGCAATTCCTAGAGAGGACCTTAAAATGCCTAGAAACCACAGGGAAAGGGCTAGAAAGCACTGTGAAAGCCAGCTGAAATTCCTAGAAAGCACATCAAACTATTCAGAAACCACTTTGGAATTCCAGTACGCAATTCCTACAAAGGTCTCTGTAATTCCTAGAAAGAACAAGGATATTCCTGAAAAGCACAAATTCCCAGAAAATAAGGGAAAATTCCTAGAGTCATCTGAATTCTTAGAAAGTTGTGGGAAATTCTTAGAAAGCCCATTGAAAATCCCCAGAAATCCCACTGAAATTTCTAGAAAGCATGTGAACACTTCTAGGGAGCACCAGGGAATTCCGAGGAAGCAACAGGAAATTTCTAAACGTTAGGTTGTGTTCTCCTTGCTCACCGGGAATGTCACAACTAGCACTTAGGTGCGCTTTGCTTATGGATAGTATGTCTACAGCCAGAGGTTTCTTCTTTCTGTTGCACATACTTCCACAGAGATCTCACAATAGCAAACCGTAAATATTTTTGTTGAGTTTTACCGTGCTAGAGCCTACCAGGCATCTAGCCTGTCCCCAGCAGGAGGAAGGACACGGTCTCTTGGCCAGTTATAGCCCACTCGCCACCACTGCGTGTGCAGCCTTCCGGGCTCCTTCTTGCTCCAGCTGAAGGAAGGTGATGGGGCTGTGAAGTCCTCCTCCTGTTTGTCACCTGTCCCTCTAACTTTTTGAAGGAGTAAGAGACTCTTTTAGAGAGTGGTCCCAAGGTTTTAGAGCAGACCAGCTGCAGCTACCTCTCTTCTTTGTAAAGGCAGCTGCGCTATCCTCTGCCTTCCCTCTTTCCTGCTTTACTTTGGTGACGATCGGGCACTGCCCATGGGGAAAGAGAGAGAGATTTTATGCTGATTTTCTCATTTTCCCATCTTCAGGATGATGTGCATCCAGCTGGCTTTCTCCTCTGAGCTGCCGAGTGGGACTCACACCATGCTGGGGGCAGGGTGGTGGGAAGGGCTGTGTGGGATCAGGGCTTTGCTTGATCGTATTTTTCCTTCTTTTTCATCCTCCCTTTCTTGCAGAAGTCCCCTTCCAGCAGGCAGGCAAGGCTGCTGTGCACACGCTGCCTTGCACAGGCTTTGCCATGCTCCTAACATGCTTGGGCAGAGACACATTTTTGGGGAGGTGCTGCCCTGGGAGCACCTGGGGTAAGGTTGGGAAGAAGCAAATCTTTTGCCTCCAGCCTGAAAGTCAGGACTCCACTGCCCTGTCTGCCCACTGGAGGACTTTCCTCATCATCTGGGGCATCACCAGCTCCCTAGTTGAGGTTTTTCTTGTGGCAGGTGTCACCGTCACCTCTGCCAGGGGCTGAGCATCCCTGTGGTTGGGCCACCAACTCTGCCAGCTGCAGGTCCTGGGCTGGATCATAACCTGGTGCTTGATTAAAAAACAGAAGGCTATTCTCTGTGCCCAAGTGGAAGATTTTGCAGGAAATGTCTGCTTGCAGGAGACTTTCCAAGTGGTTGCATTTAAAATAAAAGCAAGCAGGCAAGAGGGGAACAGTTTTCAAAGCTTAAACATCCTGATATTTTCTGAGTCAAACTTCAGCTTTTAGTTGCCAAAGAAGATTTTGGGTTGGACGTTCAGTGAATACTTTGAAGGAACATTTGGGCAATAAATAAATAAGAAGTCACTAGAGTTTTCAGTTGATGACACGTTATTGCTGGTTGGGTTGGAGCACGGACTGGCTCCTACTGGGACTGGCTGGGGAGCAGAGGGCTTTGCTTGGACCAGCATCCTGTGCTGGGGCAGGGCACTTGCCCAGCAGCTCACATACCGAGTCACACAGCAACGCTTCCCCAGAGCACTCTGCAAGACAAACCAAGGCCATGGAATTGCAAAACTTCCCTGCTCTCCCCAGCATCAGGCTCTCATAAAGCTGCCCTGTCCCCCTTGGATGGGGCTTGTTTGGTCAGTGCTGAGCCTCGAGTTCCACCTCTCCCCAGAAGGATGTGGTCAGCCCCATGCCAGGCTATTCAAACCTGTCTTCAGTCATTTCCTGTAACCAAAGTCCCTGAGCAGGAGAGGCACAATGGAGACTTTGATTTTGTGCCACGGGACGCATGAAGGATGCGAGAGGGTGAACTCAGCTCTCCCTGAGATCCAGAAGCCTCTTGGCCTGCTCAGCGCAGAGCAGGGAAGGAGGAAGGACAGGCTGGTGGGTCCCCAGAAAGCTCATTTCAGCTCCACTGCAAAATGCTGAGAGAGGCTCCCAGCCCAGCACAGACAGAGCCAGAGATTTCTTCTCCCAGCAGGACTTTGCAGACAAGGACAGGAACATCCAGGGCTCAACCTACTGCCCTACAATGTCAGCTCCCCACATCCCTCAAGTGCCCACTTGGAGAGGAGATGCTGCTTTCTCCAACCTTCGCAAAACCTTCTTGTCGCTGCCACCACCCCGGTGCGGGCTGGCCAAAGCCCAGCCCAGGCTGGAGGAAGGATGGAGTCACAGAACCATAGAGTGGGTTGGGTTGGGTCCACTGGCGCTTTCTCTGCTCGTCCATCCCAACAGACCAGCCCATGGCACCTTTCCAGCTGTGATGGAGATCACCCTTCAGAGATCCCTCCAGGGACAGAGCAGGCAGCCAGGAGAGACCAGCTGCCTTTGTGGGGTCGGGGGTGCCTCTGTTGGGGGTGGCAGCAGCTCAGTGCCCTGGGCCCAAGGGGGACCCCAGATGGGTTTTCTGGCACGTGCTCATCTAAGACATGGGTTGTTAAGCCCCAACCAAGGTGAACGGCAATGCGGGAGAGGGCTTGGCTCGCAGTAACAGCAAGGCTTTCCAGCCAAAAATGGCAGGGGGCTGGGAGGAGGGAAGAGCTGGAGATGCTTCATTAAAATAAAACAATATGGAGAAAGTAGTCTGGGAAACTGGGTGAAACAGCAGGACAGAGCGGTCCATCGTCAGGAGAAACGTTCCCAGTCCCAGTGACAGCCTCAGTGAGCCTCAGTGCCATCACCGCATGGGCACAGCTTTGATGCTGCCACCAACACACAGCGATGGCCATCTGTCCCACGCCACCCACACCGACAGCCACCCGCCCGATCACTCAGGGACAAATCGCAAAACCTCAGGACCCACAAGAGGAGCAAGCAGCTGGTTTCATCTGTGAATGAGCCCATGAACTCTCCTGTCCAATGCAGGTGTTTCCAGCAAATTATTTCAGCTGCTTCTTCTTCATCCCTCAACCCCAGATTTCACACTTATGCCAAAAATAAAAAAAGATCTCTCAGTGAAGTTAAAGTAAACAGAGAATTTGCCCAGCCCTGCAGGATCTATCTCAGCTTCTCCTCTGGGAGGACACTGTGGGGAAACAAATTAATCTGTCTTGGTTCTCACTGACACAGAATGGAGAAAAACAATCAAATGGGAGACCCAGCCTAAAGCTGAGAACAAAGACACCGCACCAATATTTCAGGTCTTTTTCCTTCACTCTGAAGGGGAAAAAATTGCTCCGTGCTTCATCCCTTGCAGGTTATCTTTGGAGGAACAATGTCCCCATAATTTCTGCTGACAATTAACCTCGCCTGTGCAGCAATTCTTCCCTGGGTCACCAGAGCAGCTATTTATACCCTTGTCGAGAATGCTGTTGCCACCAACCGACTGCCCTTCCCCTTGCCCAGCTCCACCAAGGCTGCAGCAGCGAGCCCCAGGGTGTCCCCCATGCACCCCACCCTGCTCGCCAGGACCCACTTCACCTGGGCCCTTGGAGCACAGACCCTCCACCATCCATTTTCTACACAGGCTTTGTGAACACACAGAAGAAAACCAGACGTACGTGTTGCTTAAACACTCCCACACACACAGGTGTGGGGCAGCCGGAGCCACCAGCCCAAGCGCATAGGGTTGGGATGTCTGGGGTTATGGTCTCCAGGACCTCTGATGAGCTGGTCTCCGAAGGACTGGGGCAGAAACAGGATTTGCCTTGATCACCTCTGCAGTACGTGGGTAATGCCGATTCCCCCACGCGCTGGAGCACTGGCCGAGACACCGACGGCTCACCCAAGTACCTGCACACGTCTTCTGAGCCAAACCCAGAGCTCTGGTTGTGCAGCCAATGCCGGGAACTGGAGTACAGACCTCAAAATGAAACTCTGGACCTGGGCTGCTGCCAGTTGGACTCTTTGGCCACACAGAGCAGGATTTCAGAGGCCAAGTCAAGCCAGTCGTAAGCTGGAGCCCAGCCAGCAGCTGGGGCTGGGGCAGCTTCTCCTCCCAAGGCCCCGAGCATGGGCCAGCCCAACCCCACCAGTGCTGAACAAACACATTGAACCAGCTCTGCCAAAAACAGTTATCGTTACTGAGGGAGCCACCCTGGGAAAAGATCAGTACCCTTGGGTGAAGGTCTCCAGACCCACCGGTCCCATCAGAGGCTGCAGGCCAACACCTCAAGCCTTGCACAGTCCTGCGATGTCCATGCTCTCCACCTCCTCCACCCCACTCCTACCGCAGGGTTAATGTGGGCCCGGAGCTGGGCTGAAAACCCACCCCATCGCCCACACCAAGCCCAGGGCAGGCTGTGGTGTGGCAGAGGTGAGGAACGCTCCAGCCTCCAGGATGCAGGGAGATAAACGGCCAACGTCATCTTCATTATCAGCGGCGTCCAACCTTCGTGATGAACGGCGAGGAGGAAGAGCTTTGCCTGGCCCTGGAAGGAAGGGGACAGATAGGGAGGGTGGCACTGCTGTGACGGGAAGGGGTGGGAGGATGAGATCTGCTGAGTGCCCACCCTTGTCCATCCCCTTGAAGACCCCTTGCCCTGGAGCACTGCCTCCAACATCTCCATCCCTGCTCCGGTCCCCAGCACGGTGCCAGGCAGGGGGCTTGTACCTGAGTTAACGAGTGGACAGGGGACCAAGGGCTTCCCGGAGTGACTCTGGGACCTCCAGAAGCGGTGTGCTTCTGAAGTGATTTATTTCTCACCAGGGTTAAGGGGGGTGAGGCCGATTAGTCAGGAGGGACAGAATCGTGCTTCCCATCACCTCAGCCTCTCCCTCCAGCACACCAGGAGCTTTGAGCCCAGCTGGCCCCAGCACACACCCCAGGGGTGGGTCTGTCCGCAGCATCCCCAGCCAGGCACTTCCCAAGAAATCAGCACTAATGAGTCACGGGGGCTAAATGATGTTATTTAAGGTACCAGCAAAGCTTTCAGGCTGCCACCCTGCCTTCCTCAGCCCGGGGATCACACACCAGCAGTGGTCTCCATCCCCCACGCACACCCTGAGCAGCTCCCCAGTGACTGGCCCCATCTGCCCCAAGGTCAGATGCCTCAGCATGGGGGCAGGATCCAGCCCAGGAGGTTTTCCAGAGCCTTCTCTGAGGTTTTCTGCACCTTTCCAGAAATTTCTGGAGGTTTCGTGGCCATTTCCTGGAATTTTTTCTAGTCTTGCTCAAGGTTTTCTGCTGTATCTCCAGAACATTTATAGACCATTCCTAGAGGTTTAGTTGACCTCTCCTGGGGCTCTTACAGCCTCTTCACATGTTTTTTTTTGGTTTTGTGGTTTTGTTTTGTTTTTTTTTTTTTTACAGGTTGGCCATTTCCAAGTTTCCCAAGTGGCACCTTGGCAATGGAGTGAAGCTCAGCACCTCAGCCAAGCACCTCCGGGGGTCACAGAGCAGCACCCTCAGCAGCCTGATCAGTAAACTGAAGAAAGATGTAGAAGATAGAAAAAAAATATTTGCATGTATGGGATCATCCTGAAACCCCATCTACTGACACCGAATGCACGAGCAGCCTGTGAGCTGTTCATTGCCGGCACAGCCTGCTCTCGAGAGACGTGCGGACAGGGGGAAGCCCCTGGAAGCCACTGACCAGGTGTACTCCAGCCAGGAGAGAAGCCACCTCTCCATTAGCCCTCTGGCAAGAGGTCAGTTTGCACTTGCTAGAAAACACGCCCCACAGTTGCTCTACCTGGAGGAGCAGCAGGTCTCCCAGCACCATCCCAGCCAGCTGCTCGGCTCCCAGCAGCTCAGCTTTGCCGTGCGGCCGTCACCTCTTCTCCTTCCCACCGCTAATCCATTTGCTTCGCCCTTTCACCACCAGCCACCTCTGTCAGCGCTCCTCCAGCTCCTCTTTCCCCTCCCCTCGGCTCCTGTCCAGGACATTCTCCTGAGCAGGAAAACAGCAGCCGTGGGGGAAGGCCAAGTGGATACTTTTCTGCCTGTGTTCTCCATCCTAAACCTCACAGTTCCCATGTGCCTTTACACAGTGAGTGGCAGAACCAGGGAAGTGAGGACAGGCCAGTTCCCAGATGTCCCTCCTGGTGTCCCCAGCCTGGCACACATGGCCTTTTTCTTCCACAGCCACCAAAAGCTCCTGTAAAAATCTGACTGTGTAACCTTACCACGGGGCCCCGGAGTAGCAGCTCAGAAATCAGTTCGGGGATATCTGAGATTTCTGCATTTGCTTGTGCCAAGGGAGCTCCAGGAAACATCAGTGCCAGAGGCAGGAGTGGTCTTACAGGCACAAGAAAATCATTTAGCACAAGAACCAAGGCTCCTGGATGGTGCCCCAGGCAGTTCATGGCTCAGTGGGAGCTGCTCCACGCACAGATTTCACAGTCACAGCGAGAACCAAACCTGTAGCAAGCGCCAGGAATATGCTGGCTGCCCTGAACCGTCTGTTACAGCACGAAGGGTTCAGCAGAAAGCCCCGTGAACAGAAGCAGGCTGTTCGCAGCTCAGCCAATGTAGCAATACTGGACTCAGCTCTAAGCTACTCGGACTCCAGCAATCTCCCAGCAATAGCTGCCTGTCCAGCAGGCTGGGGAATGACCTGAAATGATTTTTTTTCCCCTTCTCCCAGTGTCCTCCCCTCAGCATGGTATTTTGTAAGATGACACAAGGCATTACCGACAGATTACCAGAAAAACACCACACACCACACTGGCCAGCATCAGCAGAGCACGCAGAGTGAGGGACACAGGCACCCATTCCAAAGGGATTCCAGCACCAAGACGACTCACTCAATGCACATCTGTCCAGCTTCTGTTCCTTGCACCACAACACCAGGTCTCACTTTGAATGACCATGGGACTGGAGCAGTGATTCCCTTTTTTCCCAGTGTTACTGACAGTAGTGTTGTCTGTAGCCATTTCAGGTTCATTCTTGGCTCTGCTCCATGGGAGATCTGGATCATGCTGAGAACGGCGAGCTCTGACCCCTTACTGAGATAACATTTCAACTTCAGGGACTTCTGACTGAAGCCTAGGACTCAGAACTGGCTTTCAGTCCCATACCTTTGCTCTGTATTTCTTAAACTTTGCAGAGAACAAAGGCAGACTATTCTATTGCTATAGTAACATTCACCAAAATAAACCATCCGCTGGAAAAGCTCCCAGGCACTACATGCAAGATTTGTCTTCCATTATTACCGATGCACATGAGTTTGCGGTATGTTCACATGGAGCAAACCATCCCCAACATACAGACAATAAAAACCTCAATCTGTTTAAGTGCTGTTCCAAACGATGGAGCTTCCCCCAGCATTTGGCGTACAGCTGTGACGCGCCCTTTGAAGAGTTACAGCCCGACAGGTGAAGGGGCGGCTGGGCCGACAGCGAACGGTCGAGCCGCATTCTTTCCTTCTGACTGCTGCTCATTCCATACCTCTGACTGTAACCCCCCCTTGGCTAATGATGCACATCCGTGCAACAATTCGCATGTCTGGATTCACCCCATCTAGGCCTGCGATGTGTTTCTAGCCGCCTGCTCACATCAGCTATTATGCTCATATTTGGTGAAAGCAAACAGAAAAAAAAAAAGGATTCTGTGAAACAAGAAGAAACATGCCTCATTTCCGCATCCCTAACCCAGAGCCCCTCTGTCAGCCCCACGCGATTATCAGAATGAGCAAGGGGAAGATCCGTGCAAAGTGGGTATCGCAGAGGTAATTTGGAAGCAGACCTCAGTTGGGCAGCTGCTGGCAGCTAGAGACTTGCCCTCGCTGCAGCACCAGTGCCACGGCTGGCCGGGCTGGAGTTGGTGACCTTGCTCAGCCTCAACGACTGCCAGAGAAAGCAGAGATGTGCACAGAGCCCAACGGCTCTAGAGAGGAGCAGAGCCCGTCAAGCTTTGCTGGAGGAAGATACACAACTTAGGTCTAGTTTTCAACATTTGGGGCAAGCTGAAAAGAAGGTTGTTAGGCTTCCTTTTTTTTTAACCAGCAAATTTTCTGTCAAGAGTTTTTAATATATTTATTTGAAAACAAGGTTTTGTGAAAGAGTACACTAAATAGCATATATCTGTTCTTCAGCCATAAAACACGGACTATCAGCTTTAGCTCAGCACAGGTTGGGGCTGCATGCACTGAACAGCAGATCTCGATAGGAAGGTCGTCACATCTGTCTTTCTGATATCAAGCATAATGTCTTCTTTAGAGGACACGATCCTGGAGGGAGGGGAGAGAGAAACCAGAAAAGCAAACGTATTGAACAAAGGCTTCTTGTGGTTGGCCCCACACACTCATCCGAGCCTGCCCACTGACGCAACATTTACAGTTTTTCACAAGGAGTTTGTTTTCCTGCCCATCCACCGATTCAAGTGTATAATCTTTGCTCTGGGGAGCACTGGGACATGCCAGCCCATATTTGGAAATAAAGCGACTGGGTTTCTGCCTCTCAGCGAGAAACTTGCACATCAGTTCAGGCGGTGTAACCCAGGAACCTGAGAACCGCACCAGTCGCTGCCTGCAGCAGACCTGCAAGTATCGTTACATTGAGCTCAGAGAGCACCCCAGAGCCCACGACTGGATTGTCTCTAAATGCTGCCAAGAACTGCTGGGAAGACAAGACAACCCCAGGAAGCAGAGTAGCTCTCTTTCGACCAATCCTGCCACGCGGAGGTCAAGTAGATGACAGCTTTGTTACATAAACCACTTGCCCCTCTGGGATCATCCTTCATGAGCTGATTATTTCCAGCTCAGCTGTCGCCTGTGACCCCGTGCGCTGCTCTAACTCTGCCCAGCGAGGCTCTGCTCAAGCCTAGCCAAGCCTGCGAGATTAGAGACCAGATCCAGTACGACTGGGTCAGACCTGATCTGGAAGAGCGGATTTCTTTTTTATTGCTGCCAAACTCTTCCAGTCGTGACAGCGCATGTTTCTGAATCTGGCGCAGAAGCTGTTCAAGAGCTAAAGCAAGAGTGCTGGGGGCTCGGAACTGAGTCAGTGGATCCAAAGAGGCTGTTCCTGCATTGGGATTAATAAGGTGACTCTGCACATTACACTGTACCTCGGGTCTTAATCATCAATGTACTCAAAGGGCTCTGGTGGTTCAGGTTCCTGCTCCTCTTCCTCGATCTTTGGACCGTGAGCTGCCACGGGTTCAACCAGCTCCTCCATATCCTCACTGGTGTCCTTCAGAATGATGATGCCTCCAATGGAGAGCTGCAAGACAAGAGCAGTGAGCATCAGAGCCGCTCAGCTCTGCCTCATGGCGCGGTGTTTGTGGCCACAGCGTTTATCCTGAGCCACATGAGACAACTCAGCAGAGTCAGTTTCAGAGAGCCAAGCGTCTGACACCCACCTGGATCCCTGCCTGGTAAGGGCATGGAACAGAGCCCACCCCAGCTGCCTTTTCTATTTCCACTGTCTAAGTCTCAGTTCGATAGAAAACGGCAGCTGGATTCACAGCTTTATCCCAGTCCCAGTCTGGGGCTTTCCACTTGAAAACTAATTGAACCATAATTGCTTTACAAGGCTCATCTTGTCAGGAGCCTCTGTGTAGCCACCTCCCGGGAGGCTCTCTGGAACAGACTAATCTCATCACCAGCTTCCACCAACTGACGAATACTATCAGCAGAGCCTTGGAAAACAAAGCGGAATTAATTACAAAGATCATAACCAAACATCCAGGACTGAAACACGAGGTGTGAAGAGGCAGTGCTGTGTCATGCCTGGCTGGGAGCAGAGCTTTGACCACAGCAGGATTCCAGGCTATAAACAGCATTTCAAAGAAGCCTTTTAGCCTGGCATTGCCCAAAGCAGAGCAAAGCCCCAGAACAGCTCCATCCTAAGAGCCTCCTCGGTCACACACCCTAAAACCCAGCAAAAAACCTGCCCTGTTCTCTTCTCTTCCAAACACCTTTAGCGGGGGGTTAAGTCAGGAAACAGCACTCCCCTCACCAAGGACTCAGCTTCTTTTGACACTGAAGCAAACAACCACACACATCCACATTTCAGCTGCATGAGTGAACATTTACTGGACCATGTAGCAGATCTTCCCAATTCAAATACCAGTTGGGTCACCTCTGCTTTTTCAAAACATAGAAACTGAAAAATCCTTCCACAGCTTTGCTAAAAGAGACGTTTGAAAAGGGGACAATGCACAGAGAATTCCAATGTGCTGATGGGATTCCAGGAAATCCATTTATTAAAAACATAACTATTTTACTGGAAAAAATATTACTTCTTCTGAACACTGTTTTCCCATGCATGATCTTGCAAAAGGGGGAAGTCAAGAACAAAAATAAAGGCCAGAAGAATTTGACTCAGGAGATTTAGAGGTTAGGGGCAAGCTTATTAGCTTTCCAATATATCTGAGCATCTCAGAGAAAAGTTAGTTACCCTTTGGGCTAATGCTAAAAGGTCTTTTTCATTCTCCACCTGACAGTCATATGCTCTCTCTTCTCTACCTTAACAGGAGATGAAGGCACTCTTCTAAGGTCAGATGTAACTGAATAAGTAGTTTAATTAAAAAAAAAACCAAACCCTCCATTTAAGTATAAATGCCACTGCGGAATCATAAATCCCCACTACAAGTCCTGGGGTGTTTCATTGCTTTGACATGAGCCTGGACAACTTCTCAACCCATTGTAAAGATCATTGCTCAGCTCTTATGTCCCCAGCAATGTTGTTAATGCAGAGTTTGACTGATTTCCAGGTTACACCATTTGGCATATGTAGAAGAAGAATGAAAAGTAAAGCAGCATTAGCATGGTGAAAAGCTTTGGGGCAGCTCTGGATTTCCCCCAACTAGAGCTGCCTGTGATCACTTGGAGAGAGGGACATGAAAAAGCAAATATGACAACAGTGAAACCGAAAATCTCTAAAACACATCACAGCGATGCACCAGCTGTGAGCGGCATTCATGTACACACAGAGCTGCTGGGTCCTTACGCCCAAGCCCAGCACTGGGAACATCCTGTCAGGTGCGGACTAGGAAAGCGACACTTACTGGTTTGAAAGGCTGGTACCGGCAGCTCTCTGTCATAGTGAGAACTTTGAGCTGAGCGGGCATGACTCTGGCTGGGTTGTCCAGAAGCTGGAAGTTGGGTTCAGGCTCCTTTTTCTTTTCTTTTTCATCCTTCTTTTCAGTCTCATCCTGTAGAAGGGGAGGAGAACATCAACATGGTTTTAACAGTGGTCTCTAACCCTTTCACACTTCTGGAGGGTAAGGCACCGCCTGCCACTCTTAGGCAGCAATTCCAGACCATGGTGAGAAGCCATCCTCCCGCTGAGGAACAAGCTAAAATCTATCTATCAGCTGGCACAGGCAATGCCAGTGTGGATCTAAATGCTCTCATCATGGCAATGCCTCACTCTCAACTGCAGGTGAAAAAAAGTTCAAGAAGTGTCAGTGGAAGAGTTTACCCCTGGCTTCCCCTCCTAATGCTTCCTCTGTAGTCACCACTTTTTATTCACAACTGAAGATTCTTCAATACCATTACTAAGCACACCAAAATTGCCAAAAGCTGCTGCTGTATTTTCGCAGTTATACAGCTGTCACTCACAGCAGCTCAACCAAAACAATGGGACCTCAATGACTCCCTAGGGAACTGGAGCTAAACCCTCCTCTACCAGTGACTCAGCAGCTGGAGGCAAAAGCTCAGAAGGAAAAAAAAAAAAACAAACCGCAACATCTTTTACATACTTAAGAACATGGATCATGTTTCCCCTTTGGTTGGGAACATCTCAGTTGCAAACAAAAGACTGCAGGAAAGGTGGAAACAAGCAATAGGGAAGGATCAGGAACAGCACTGAACGCACGGCACGTCCTGGACCAGCACAGTGAGTGGCTGTCACTGTGCAGATGAAGCTATGCCCTACTAGTCATATCACAAGCATAAAGAGAAACAGGAAAGCAATTACACCTCTAAACCATCAGGACAACGGCAAAACACTCGACACGAACACAGCAGGTGGCAGCAAGCTCCCTTTTTACTATCCTCGTTTTTCTGCTCAATTCAGCCAAGAAAACTTTTCAGACATTTCAGAGCTCTGGAGCCTACGCACACGCAGACATGACAAGTGAGTCCCTTCTAATATCTCGCTTCCTCTCAACACCTGTACTTAGCTGTAGGTTGTTGCAATTTTAGAATAAATAAGCATCTGTCCAGCACATTTTGGTTAGTATATATAGTGCTGTAAGAATAATAATACCAAGAAAAGGCAACGTTTGATGACAGGAGACATTGATGAAGCAGCAAAAAGAGATTTTACCTTGCGTGCATGAGATGATTCATTTTCTGGGACAACTATAAAGTTCACTGCCTACAACACGGCTGCATTTAGGTAGGTCTGGGAAGGTGTTTTTAAACATACGTGTTTGATCTCAGGCCACACTCCTTTCACCTACCATTTGTGTGTTTGCTTTTAAAATGAAAGAGGCCAAAAAAATTTCCTGCCCACACTGCTTTTCTCACCTAAATGTTAAAGGGGAATCTATACAGTTGTTCTTGGCATACTTGCATCTGTGCACAAAAGGAAGGGTGCTTTGTCAGGGCACAGCAAGAATTTTAGCCGCTATATGTTTTCCAAATTACAGCAATCACCAAAAATTCCCTCTCCAGCCACTTCTCTATCCCGCAGCTCGCTCCAGGATGACACACTACTCACAGCTGCGGATGACAAGTTCCAGCGTCAGGTCTACGAGCTGAAAGAAATCATCAGAGGACCACAGCAACCACCCTAACTCCTGAGCAGCGGATGGACCCTGTGCTCAACGCTCAGCCGGTTCTGAGCTGTGGATAAATGTTTGGCATTTTGATAGATGTGCAAAGCACATAAGAGATTGCTGCCAAGAAGGTGAACATTTCAGAATAGGGGGTTAAGCACTTTCAAAAGCAGGAAGTTCGAACTCTTCAGTGCTCTCAACTGAATTAGACACCAGCAAGCAGCCGCTACAACACCGAGTCGTTTTCAAAAGGTCAGAGACACTAACGACATGAGATTATTAAGACTTTTTCCACATTAATGAGAAAGGTACATGAATAAGAGATAAAATTCCCTTGGTCTAAAAACAGTAGGCAATAAAATAATGCACAAAAGGTTCATGTGGTTAAAGGCACATAAATTTGTCAAAACAAGCTTTTGCCTTTAAGGAAGTAATTTACTGAACAATACTGAGGAAGATTTATTTCTCTGAAATAATGGATTCATAAATAATAGCACCTCTTGCTTGCAGAGTAAAGACACTAACCCGTGTAAGCAGTACGCTGAAACGTGTATTAACGCTTTGCTGGTAACACAGGTGGCAGGAGGGACAGGGTTAAGTGGTGCCAACTTTCATGACACACCTTCCACATTTATAAGGGGGGGGAAGAAGACATTTAAGTTTTAATGTTTGCACCCACCACTTCCATCTTCTCCTCTTCCTTCTTCTCTTTCTCCTTCTCCTTTTCCTTCTTCTTGGCTTTTGCAGTGATGGACAGCACGGCAGTGGAAACCTGGAAATGTCAACAGAGGCAGCATTCAGCGTGACTGCAACCCTGTACGCTGTGCTTCAGCTCCCCAGGCAGGGGAACAAAGGGAAATCAGTGTCAGGTCAGTTCTCAGTGTGTGTCAATAAAATCAATTCCACGCCATACCCACTGCTCTGTTTAAGAGACAAACACACCACTGTCAAAGCAAAAAAATAGCACAGATGGGACAAAAAAATGCCATGAATGCAGACTGGATCCAGCCACATATGAAGGAGGAGAGCAAACTTCCTAATTTAGAGATTAATCATTACTCTCTGGGTCCCTAGATGAGAGGTTTGTTCATTTATTTTTAACAGAGCAACAAACAGAATTCTTGTTACAGGAAAACCCGTTGCCAGAGTATCCAAGGTAAAGAAACATGTATATAGATACTCCTTAGAAAAAGACCGAAAGCTGTTCCACTGTCCTCATCAGACAGCTGTGTTTCTCGTGGATCTAAAGAAGTGGATTTACATAACGCCCTGTGGAGGAGGCTCAGGAGGCTTTGGCACTCCCGAACCAGAAAATACCCAGAAGCAAGACTTGAATAAAAGAATTCAGCACATCTCCCTTCCAGTGAGCACTTCTCTCTGTCCCCAGGAACTGTCTCTGTAAGGCAGTAACCTGCTTAGAGAGACCAGGAGCAACCACATTTGTCATGTTGCTGGTGAGGCTTCCTAGGCTACGGGTGGGCTCATGGCACATTTTAATTTCAGCCAGGAGAGGTGAAAAGAGGAAAGATTTGTCAAATTCCCATCCTATTCCAAAGGTGGGAAAGTAGCAAAGAGCAGTGAGCTTTGCCTTTCATCAGAGTTCATTTCTGGGTTCCTCGGTGGCTTGGAAATCTGTCCTGTGCAGCATTCAATTCTAGTAAAATGTTTTACAGTTTTCACACAACGTCATTCATCAGCGTGACATGCCCGAGGTCTCTACTGCTGCATTGCTCCCCAAGGGCTGCCCCTCCTGCTGCTGGGGTCCGCTCAACAGCTTTCACCATCTTACACCAGGAGACAAATTGCTTCCACTATTGTCCCGCTTTCCATCCCCACAGGTCTCATCTTTTCTTTTTCAATACCTAGATATTCTCAGTTCCACACTTGCCTTTTGCAATCCATGGCCCTGACAGCTATTATTCTAGAATATGGGCCCACTGTACACTTTTGTCTTTCCATATGGGACTATTTGAGAGGTGTCACACTTTACATTCTCACCGTTTGTACTGCAGCAGCATTTTGAAGCCCAAATCATGGACAAGAACCCTGTTGTGCTTGGTGCTGCGCAAAGATGATACATGTACAAATCAGCAGGGCGTGGAAAAAAGTTTTATTCTGCTTGATCACTGGAGACAAGGGAGATTCCAGCAACTCGGTAGCACAGCAGTTGTATGCCACCATCAGCCCCAAGCACAGCAGGAAAGAACAGCTAGAATTCTCTTTCAGAGACAATACCGCCCGCCAATTTTTCTCTTCTCTTTATATTCCCTGTTAGTGCCACCAAAGTCAATGTTTGTATTAGGAGGGAGAAGGGGTTAGTCTTTACAACACAGAAAGCTAGCCCAAATACCTTTTCTTTCTCCTTTTCCTTTGGTACCTCAAGAGGTGGGGGGTAGGCAAATGTGGACGGCTTACAGTTGGACTTGTACTGGACTTTTGGCATCTAAGACAAACAGTTCAAAAATTGTTAGAGACAAGAAAAGCAGGGGGAAAAAAAAATCCACAGCAGAATAATTACTTTAGCTTCATTTTCCTTCCACCAGAGACAAACACAGATCCTCTAAAGAATACAAGCTTCCCCTTCTCCCCCTCCGGAAGCTGAGAAACTGTTATCAGTGGCAACAGTTCAACTAGAACAATGTTATTTAATTATTCTATAATTTGACTCTGGCAAGCTCTCCTAGCCTTCCCCATACGCTCCTCGCTATTCACACCATGCTTTGTTTTCATTTTTTCAAAGATTTTGTGGTTTTGACGTTGTTGCTCTGCCTGCTCGTATTAACACGAAATTGGTTTAAGATGGAAGTGAAGATCTGCTCTGTCAACGCACGCTAGGGCACCCCAAGCCCTGCCTGGCGGTCACCTCTTGCAAAAAAAGGACAGTACACATTGGTGGCAGGATACCAATTTCACATATTCTCTTACTCTCGGCTGCTTAAGCAAAGGCAGAAAGCATCTGTTGACAGCCAATCCACATTCTTAAATGGAATTAATTTCTGCAGTATCTCAACCCTCTTCCTTTAGGACACATCATGGAACAAGAAGAGAACAGGGACGGCTCTGAGGAAGCAATCCGGGTGTGGTGCAGCCCGTAACGTACATCCAGCTTGTAGCTGGCTTTAGTATGCAAGCCAAGTTATACAACAGCCCCTTTGGGCTCCTTCGAAACTCGCAGAGATGGGGAAAGGCAGATAAAATGGCAGTACAGCCAAGCAGCCAAAAGGGTGCTGGGCTTATCACCACCTGGGTGCCGAGACAAGCAGCAATGCAGCCTCTGGTAAGTATTTAGGACTGAGAGGGGAAAAAAAACCCCAACCCATAAGGCATTTTCATGCAAACCCCCCCTCTTCAAACAGAGTGAGTTTTGAGCTCTGTATAGATTGACTTGATGGTCTGCCAAAGATGGGTGGAGAAGAGCAACCTAGAGCCGTAAGGTTTTGGTCCAGGGGCTGCCACAACTGATCAGCGGGAAGAACAGACGCAGAAGAAAAGTGCAGTACCCACGACTGCTTGGTTTAATGTTTACTCCCCAAGAAATCCAAACAAATCCTGTTTTCCCACTGCTAGCCTTCCTAGGGGAGAATATCACATGATTTATTTGGGAGCGCAGAGGGGTGACACTTTTTTTTTTAAATAACCTTGACCTTCTGGAGTGATAAGAGGGTGGTCGCTGCCCACATAGACTGGCTAGAGTTCTTTTCTTTGTAAGCTGCTTTGAAGTAAAGGGGCCAAAGTCCGCTCTCTACATTTTTCTTGTCCCTATTCCCACCACCAGCTCTGTAATTTGAGGCTGCTTTTCAGCCTTCTTCCCATTAGCGCCTTTTCTGGCACAAACAAACTGGAGATAAGCAAAGAAAACCAACAAATCCATGCGCACCCCTCCCAGACCACTCTTCAGAGCAGCTCTCAGCACCTCTTCTCCTCTCTGCTCATTACATACCTTCAGATCCTTGTTAAGGCCAATGACACAGGTTGGGGTGAAAGCCAGCGACAAGAAGTGTGACAAGGGGAACCAGAACCAGAACTGGGTGAAGACCAGAACCCCCACCACAGAAGGCATGTGAGTATGTCCCGTCCTCGACTGCAGTGAAATAGTTACGTTATGGCCCCCTGTCAGGAATCACAAATGAAAGCAGTTAGTGAAGGTATTCCTGGGTACTCACAAAGACACCCGAGCAATGCACCTCTAAAACCGCTGCTGGGACAGGGGTACACAGCACAAGCCAGGCCACAGGGCTGTCACCTTTCTCCTCTGGAATACGCCACTGGAAGCTCAGCTCATGCAGCAAACCTGCGGGATATTACCCAAACACAGTCCATGAATACAGCCCGTCCACGCTCATTTTGCCAGGATACAGGTTAAACAAAAGTACAGTTCAGAAGGTAGGGAGAGGGGGAGTAAAAGGCAAACCTTTGCCATTAGCAGTTTGAAAACATAACATAGAGATGATCCACAAGGCAAGACACTTATGGGAAACCGGGCACATAAAGCCGTGCATACAGAAACCTTTCTTTCCGTGGCTGCCTCCCTGAACTGTCAATTATTCAGAAGAAATACACCCAGGTTTTTATCCTACACCATCTCAGTAGAAAAAAATGTAAACAGCAGCAACTTCAGAAGTTGCTCCTAGAGGTTATCAATCTACGCAGCCAAGAGACAAGCTCCTGCAGTCTTTGCAGCAAAATTACATCTCTGCCAGACAACCAGGTCTTAGCTTTGTACTTGCAAAGCAGAGACCAAAACAACTCCATATGTTGATGTAGTGCAGGAACATCCAGCTAGAAGCCAAATTGAAAGATTAGGCTTGCAGACAGAGTGAGAAAGTGTTAATCTGATCTTCAGTCTTCTGATGAACACAGTGATTGAGTTGAAGAGGGCACCAGGCAAGTCCATTACCGCTGCCAAGACCAGGTGCAGGGATGTTAACTTTGTTAGAATACAGACACCCACTCCTTGCAAACTCAGGGTGCTTTACAGCTGAAAATCCCAAACCGCAGTAGCATTCATCGGCCTCGCACAACAGCCACCTTGATAGGGCCAGGCAGCAATGGAGCAAAAGTTATTTTTTGCTGCCAAAACTAATGAAAGCCCCGAATTAAGCTGTAACCTCATCTTAGGTACCTGTCGGTGTTAGTCCCAGGAGAAGCAGTGGAAGATGGAGGATTTTGATGCCCTCCTGTAGGATACTCTGCATACTGACTACCTTCTTGCTTTTCCTTTCATGGTAGCAATAGATCTCCTGCTGTTTGACTAGAGAACTCCTTCCAGCTGCCAATGACACAGTCTCATATTTTACTGCTGCTAGGTCTGCTCTGCTTCTTGTTATTTCCTCCGATACCAATCTCTTCCCTTTATACTTGAATTTGCCACAGCATTAAGGAGAGACTGCTCGAGGTCTTGTGCTATCCTTAAGCATGTCAAACACCACACACTCAAATTCCTGGTCTTCTCCTCCATCTCTACCTTAAACTTTTCTTCACTGCTTCACTATATAAGGGCCAGGTCAGCAATCTGCAGATATTCTGGATCAAGCAGCCCAGTGAACGTTGTACAAGCAGCTTAACTACACTTTATCAAACTTCTGTACTTTAATTTTCAGTATTTTAACCTTTTGAATTATATTATCCAATCTTTGGAATTTCCTGGATGAGTAGCAGATCTCATATTCAAAAGATGCTGTCATGCTCCTTTTTTTCTGCTTTTTTACAGCCCCAGAAGGCCCAACCTCCCTCCTGGGGTTTTGCAGGGAACAGGAAAGGTGGGGAGACACAATATTGCACAACTCTGATTTATCTTCATGATTAAGTAGCAGCCCTGACAACCTGGAAGGGAACACATTCCAGATCTTTGCCTAGATGGATGAAAGCTGTGACATGATGCTTGGAAAAAGAAAAAAAGAATTCATAAAACACATTCAGCACCAGGCAGCCAACACCTTCTTTGGCTTCAGTCTGCACTGCCCGGTGCTACAACTGTCCCCAACCCACTGCACCGCTGACCCCACTCAAACCCTTCCTACATATAGAGAAAAGGATTTTCCAGATATACTACACAGATACTTGTGTAGTGATGGCCGCTCCTCTTTTCTCACTGACTGAGAAATGCGGCACTAATAACCAGAGAAGATACCCAGAGCCCAGAGGGCAAAATAGTTTTCAAGCAGGTAGATGCTGACATCTAATTAGATCAGTATATCCCTTTTGTAGCTTGCATTTACAGATACATACTCCAGAAAATAAAGCATATTGATTTTGCAAAGAACGGAAAGGGAGTCATCAGCCTGGAACAGGAGAGCATGTCTGCACACGAAGGGCAGCATCATAAAAGTTCAGAGGCTTTCCGGGGAAAAAAAAATAATTTCTAAGCTAAATTTAGAATGTCTACATTTTTCTTATTTTATTAAAAAAGTAAAAATGTAGCTGCTGGAGCCCAACAATTAGACAATGACCACATCCTTCATTTCCACTTCAGTGCTCCCAAGGTACTCTGCTCCTTCCATGAAACCACTGGAAAACCCACCTCCAGTGCCTCACTCTCCCAGTCACACTGGAAATCTCACACTTTTAATCAAAGCATGTAACTGCAAGAGAATTATACTTTTCTCCTACAAACTCAATTGCCCCAAGTGTGGTAGATGACACAAAGAACCTTTTCTTCCTGGTACTGATAATTAAATTCTATAGCTCATTGTTTCAGATAAGCACTTGTAGTTGTATGGGAGAGATAAAAATAATTTATTCTTTTAAGAGGCTCTAATGAAAGTGGCAATAGGCTAAGAAAGGGTAGTTCACAGCCTTCCCCCAGCAGCACAGCAAGAAATAAAGAGGTTAAAGTTGGCACAAATGCACATGTGGTTTATTAGAACTTGGATGCTTCTGGTTTCCATGTCATTAGACAGTACATGAGTGACACAGGAAGCAAATCAGGTTTCAGCTGCATTTTTATGATTTAATCTTAAAGGTAGGAAATCGAAGCAGGTCTGTACTGCTGAGAGGAAAATCTCTTTGAGCTGGGTTCTGGCTTCCCAGGAACACAGTCTGAGTCTGGGAATGACCACAGTTATTGTGCCAAGAATATTGCCCAGTCTGAGCTCCTGGAGGGGTACCCTGGAGGCAAGGCAGATAAAGAAGGTGGTTCCTGTTGCTTCCTTCTCTGGGTAGAGCACACAGCAGCCTGTCTGCTGCATGCCCACCAAGAAGAAAGCTTTTTAAGCATGCTTCCACACGGATAGGTGCAGGCAGCCCTGGTTTTTCTCCCCTCACCAGCCACATGGCTTGGAGATGGAGGATTTCATACAGGCTCCGTGTAACCACAGCGCACGGTGCTGTGCTTCCATCCATGCCGCAGGCAAACATACGAGACTCCTTTGCTTATGTGATTTCAGGACTAACCTTGAGGTCAGAGTCCAGGGAAAACCAGCTTTTTCTACCTACCACAGGGAATAAGGAGGTGCATGGCATGAAAGGGCCACAGCACGAGAGACCAAACGGGAGAAACTGCGTTTGGAAACTTGGGAAGGGGGTGCTAGCAACACAGGCAGCACTGCACAAGTCTTAGCTCCAGCAGAAGGAAAAATTCAAAACCAAATATTGTCTGACCTCTTTGCTTACAGAAACCTTCCTGAACAGGAGCTGGATATTCAGTCCTCGTGAAATGCTAATGCCTTTAGAGAACCCTCCTCAGCACTTAGTCATTAACACTCCTGAGATGATGTTTCCTACACCAGAACAAGGCAGCAGCCTGTGAAACCGAGTCTTCTGAAGTAACACTGGTGTAGTTAGCTGTGCTTCCCTCCTTGTGCAACCCCTCTCTCAACAATCAGGAAAGATGCAAAACCTAGTTATTAAACATATTTAATGTATTTTTTGTAAACTGGTTATGTCAGGTTTTAACTGAAAAAAATATGAGAGCTGGATACCACAAGGTTTCCACATTTCTGGAGCAGTCGCTTACTTTGAGAAATAAAGCAGCAACCTATCGTGCAATAAATTAACCTTCAGGGTGACAAAACAGACTTAGAGCAAGATCGTATTTGTCCAGACTTCTGGACAAGAATTCTGCCCCAATGACTAGGTCGAGTTGCTCCTGACCTAAGCACACTGATAGAAGCTGAAACTACAAAACAGGGTTTATTTATTTCATTAGACAAAATGACTTGAAATTACAGATTTCTTGCTATTATTACATGCCAGGTGTAAAGACAGCACCTCATCTCCCAAATGAAATTTGCTATTACAGCTATTATAGCCAAGTGCGTTCAAGGAATTTTGACTGCTTTAAATGGCTGAGGAATTACCTGCATCCAAAATGCCTTGTGCCAGGATTGCTCCGAACTTTGCCATAACATCATCGTGCTTATCATTGATCACTTTGGAATAGAGTTGTCTGAATTGGCTGACCTGGATAAAAAAAAGTAAAAAGAGAGAAAGGATATAAAACTGACTGCATGAGTCAAATATTCTGTTTTTACTGGAAGCATCCTGTATTTCTGCATCCTAGGATGACATTTGTCTTTTTAATGGCTTTAGTCACTGGTGTTACAAGTCATCCACTAATAATTAATTACAGAGGCTCTCCCCACTTGAAGATACCCATCTAGCAATTTTGAAATAGTCAGGATGGACATGCATTTCCAAACCTTACAGGAATAGCCTGAGAATCTCTGGAGTGTCGCTGGAATAAAAGACCAACTGACGAGTTCGTAGCAAGAACCACTATATGTTCTTAGGTGCGTGACACTGCGCTTTATTAAATTTCCTCCAATTCCTACTGCTGAAACCCTCAGACCTATTCTGCTTTTCCTGCACAATATTTTTGCTGTATTGATAATGCCTCTATGGTGCGTCATCAGCAAATTTTACTACTGCACTCCTTACCTTTTAAGTGAAAATCATTAATGAAAATATTAAATAAAGTAGTAGTTTATGCCATGGTATGTTCACCACAGTATCTTAAGCACAAATTAGTAAGGGAAATTGCTAAACCTTTGCTTATATTATCAGAATTGCTTCAAACAGCTTCATCTTTCACTGCTTCACCAAGTGTTGTAGGGACAGAACAGTATCACATCCAGCAATATCTAAGGCTTTATCACAAATTAATAACTTATGTCTTTATACAGCAGAGCAACAATACAGCTCAAGTAATTTTTATAAACTGAAAAAGCAGACCAAGAAATCTCAATCTGCAACCCACTCAAAACCTGGGAAGCTGCATCCCTCCACAGCATATCTGGAAGAACCTTTTATACCTCTTCCCTAAATTCATTTTAATCCAGATACCCATGTGACTTTTTTTGTTTTGTTTTCATACTAAGCCTTCACTTGAAATTTTTTCACTGAAAGCATTCCTAAGCATTGGAACAGTCTGCCCAGGGAAGCGGTTGAGTCGCTGTCCCTGGAGGTATTTAAAGAAGGGCAGATGTGGCACTTAGGGACAGGTTTAGTGGTGGACCTGGCAGTGTTATGTTTAGGTTTGACTCAAAGGTCTTTTACAACCTAGATAGTTCTATGATTCTGTGCTCCAAAGCAAAGGATGTCTACTCAAAACAGCTCCTTCAAGATGTCTTGAACGAGCTTCTCCCCACCACTGGTCCACTTGTTGCTGGTATCCAGAGTCCCACACTGGCAGCCACAGCCAGGGCTGCTTGGCAGCTCCACACACTTGGATTGAGACCGAAGGTTTTCTGCAAAATAGTTCTGAATGCACGTTAACTCATCACACCGCTCAAAACACAGGTGCCCTGAAGAAACAGACACTTGCTGGTCAACATCTTTTCAGCCACTAACCCAGCCGTGCGACTTGCCACCCCTTCAGCACTGATGGCATCTAACCTGGTGAGAGCTAAACCGGTCTGAGACAGCGAAAGACACCAGCGTTCATGGAAGTAAATCATAAGCTGCTAAACACAACTGTACTAAAACTTTTTTTTTTTTTTTTACACAAATGGACAGTCTCACAACAGTGAAGCACCAGAGCAACCAGCCACTTTTAAACAGGAGCAGCGACGCCGAACAAAACACCACTTCTCCAGTAGAGCAGGAGGCATTTATTAAAACTGACCGGGGAAAACCAGCAGCTATTTCCTTTTTCAGTCAGTCCAGCAATTTGTGTGCTAATATTAGTTCTCTCTTCACCAATTCCCCTGGCATTAAAACGTTTTTACTTACTTGTCCCTGTCCCCAGAAGGAGGTGGCTTAGATTTTCGTGCATTTATTAAAGCCAAGGAAAAGGAGCAATGTCCATTCTCAGGGCAGCCCCACAGACAGATGTGTGGCAGGGAGATATTTGTTCTGGGTGTACTAACCAAACTCTGCTCTTGCTTCACTCCATTTATGCTTTTTCATGCTCTCCTGCTTTTTATTTATAAAAGCTTAAACTGAGGTTCACACATTTAAGACTTGGTGAACCAAAGCCTTCAGATATTATTTGGGACAGACAGGGACACAGAAGAATACGTAAAGCTACTGCTCTGGTTGAGCTGAGCAGCAGGATTCCAGCGGCTCTGTTTAGAGCCATAATTCCAGTGACTCTGGGCTCAGCTTCTGCGTTTGGAATATTTATAAAAGCAGATGGATGTTACAAAGCTCGTTCAGTGGGCTGTAATCCGGAATTTACACCGTAACCAAATCTTCCACCAGCTGCGGCACCAGGATGCCGTGCAGCACAGTGAGCTAACCGGGACACCGACAACTGCAAGGGACCAGGGGGCAGAAGCCTGGCTGCTAAACCTGAGCAGATCAACTGCCACCTCTCCAGGGGACACAGGTTACAGCAGGGAATCAGCCAAGAACAGGCATTCAATGAAGAAGTGCTGAACAGCTACAAATAGTCCTTATACCCTCTGCTTATTAAAATACAAGACATGTAGTGCCATAGCGAGGGTGTTACGCTTTCAGATAAATTCTGCATCCCTGTGCATCATGAGCCACGGACCACCGCCATCCCAGGAAAATGTACTGAGGAGGTGTGTCCTCACCATCAGTGGAGGCAAAATTGTTCTATGAAAGAGCGTGAGGCTACCCAGCTGGGCCTTAACCAGGCAAATCAAGATCGAAACACTGCCTCAACACCAGAATGAATGGCAGCCTGCAGACTGTTCCCATAAAGTTTCCCAGGAGCAGATTTTTGACGGGATGGGGTCCCAGCTGTAAAACCTTCTTTGCTGCTGGGGAAAGCCTGCTTTGGCAGCTCTTGCTGAAGGCATCAGCCTCACATGGAGGCACTGTTCCATCTCTTTGGAGAAAGCAAGAGCCGTAAGAACAAAACCTGGGTCTTGCCTTTGCTGCTGGGGCACTCACCTCCTGCAGAACGGAGCAAGATGCCAACACACAGCTCCATTTCTTAAGCTGTTGAAGCAAAATCTGCCAGAGTTTGTCTAGTAGAGCCCTTTAATCTGCTACTATTATTTCCTCAAACCACAGAAATGAGCACATCCCAAGCTACTGAATAGGTTTATTTAATATGCCATGAAACCCATCAGCTCTGTTTCTCCCTTGAAATCTTCAAGCACTCTCAAAATTTTATAGCGTTTGGAAATGCAATGAAGAAATTTCTTTGGGCAACTTCCAGTAGGAACACTAAAACGTAGGCAGTGACTCATGTCATCTTTACTAACAGTATACACACTCCAGTGTGATAATTAGTGCTGGCTGAAATTACATGTCCCTGATTTCAAACGAAGCCAAATGTGCAACCTTGGAAACACTGAGGAAACAACACAGGCTTTAAGAGGTGAGAATGACACAGCACCGTTTCCTACCACAAGCCCGAGGGGCTGGTACTTATCATTTATCTGGTTGTTTACCACTTCTCCCTTCACCAGTGAACACTCTGCACATGGCAATGAGACTGCTGGGGTTTAACAACAGCTAACTAAGGGAAACAGCGGCAGGTGATGTGCATGGTGCTTTTTGCAAATGCAAGCTCTTAAGAAGAAGAGTATTTTGGAATCTGTTTTTAATAAAACAGGTTTTAGATAGAACATGCAGTTTATCTTCTTTGAAAGCTGAAGTTATTCTGCACGTACTAGCTCCCTTGAAAGAGCACAACAAATGCAGAAGCACCTAACAGTAACAGGCTTACGTGAAGGAATGCAGAGGTGCTACCAGAACGCTGCAAAAATCATTCTTGCATCCTAGCAGGACCTTGCATTTCATCTAAATGGGGGGAGGAAAAGAGCAACCTGGTCCTGGTTTCTTCACACCACCTTAAAGACAACAGGCTAAGATGATTGAAGGTGGATGGAGGAAAAGCCTTGATCTTGCTTATTATCTTCTCATTTTGCCAAGATGACTATACTAACACAAAACCAGGAAAAAGTAAATTCAATTCAAGATGTTAGACGTGTAGTTTGTCTCCAAAATCGCTGCTTTAATTGCCCTGCAGGTCACAAATACATAATGAAGTTGGCATTGATTTCTGTTACAATGATCTCATCACATCTATAATTTAGGATTCCATTTCACAAAATAAACTTGTTATTGTTCTATATCCTGCACTAATATGGTTCTTAAATGTATCAACAGAGGTCAGGAAAAAGCACGCTGGCTGCATACGAAGGAATTGTGTTTCAATTCTAAAGAGGCCAAATCAGCTTTACACAAGATTTGCTCCTCCTTTTGGCACTTAAGCAACTTGCAAGCTCAAGGGACCTCCATACGAGGACAATTCTTTATTTAAACTCTTTATTTCAATTTAAACCCTTGAA
Organism: Syrrhaptes paradoxus; assembly: GCA_013400615.1. Classification (NCBI taxonomy): domain Eukaryota; kingdom Metazoa; phylum Chordata; class Aves; order Pterocliformes; family Pteroclidae; genus Syrrhaptes; species Syrrhaptes paradoxus. The sequence goes on along the minus strand of VZTO01028111.1, from coordinate 105,672 downwards.
ATTATTTGTTTAAAGAGCAAGCGCAACAAAGAGGAAGATGAATACAAAGGAAAGAAGACAGCAAAGGTGATTCAAAGGCATAGATCTAAGATCTCTCACCAAAAAAAAGAGATTTATTTTAAACCAAAATACTTTGATTCTTAAATCTGTTTACTGCTTGCATTTCAGCTCAGCTCTCAAAACTCTGAAGTTAGTTTTTTATTCCTGAAAAATCTAATATTGTCTTTTACCTGTAAATACTTTTTAAAAAAAAAAAAAACTTTGCTTTTAAGCCTTGTTTCCTGTTTGATCTTTTTTAACAGACCTTCTCGCCTATGCAGAATGGATGCAGCAGCAGTAAACACCCTTTGAAGTTACAACCCCAACCAGTACCAAGGGAGGACGGCTGGTATCAGACCCACCAATGGTTCTGCAGTAGATTCCGAGGGGAATAATCTAGGGGAAACCAAGGCACTTCCATGAGCAGATACGGTGACTTTATTGTTGTGCTCAACTGAACAGAAAAATTGGAGCAAAGAACATTACTAGAAAAGTTTGAGAAACAGCTTATTTACTGTCCATTCCCCATGTCTCAGATTCTAATGCAAAGGGAGGGAAGGAACAGGAAATTCTGAAGACAGAATTTATGTAAAATCTTTTGGGAAGCAGGATAAAGCAAGGCAACTACTCTATCTGCTTAAGGAAGATGGTTTGCTACCAGCTTTATCACAAATTATCACCAGAGAATTTAAAGTCCTTCTAACCCAAAGCTCACAAGCAAGAAGTCTATAAAAAACCCCCAAAAAACAAACAAAAAACCCCCAATCAAAACCACAAAACAGACAACACAAAAGTGAAAAATATCAACAGGAAGCTGGTCAGACTGTATGTCACAATCCTCATTAAGATCACCATCTCTCACAAGCAAAGCATCAGGAAATATTAGGCAGCAGTGAGATGATGAGATGTAAAATTTAGCTTCTCTAAAGGACCACAAATACAGCCTGTGGGCCGTTAAATCCATTGAGCTCCTCTTCCTAGCTGCTTATCCAGCAATGCAAACACATCCCTCAGGTCAGACACTCTGGCACGCAGTGCACCAGTTAGGAATCTAATCAGATCAAAATACATCATGGTAATCCAAAAGTGGCTATTTTTTGAACTCTACTCTTTCACATCACAGTAAAATAATTTTTCTTCAGACTGGCAGAGAGCTCCAGAAAAAGTTTCCCATGGATAATAAATAACTTAATTGGCAACATATTCCTCAAAATATTCTTTTCACTTTCGAGCAAGAAACTCTGATGGTTCTAACTTTTGGGGAGACAAAGCAAGTGAAACTGTTATATTCTGTATTTAGTTCCTAAACTGGCAAACTATTTCAGGGATTCTTTATTTGTTTATAATCTGTAGGATTTTGGGGGCATTTTTTGTTTGTTTTTTAATATCTGCAGTGCTCCTGTGACTAGGTAAAGAATTGTCTTCTGTATCGATATGACACAACACCACACAAATTCTTGCTCAGAGGGCTTTGGTGTAAAGCTTTTTCAGATCCTCTCCCCATTTTTAAACAAACCACTAACCCCCAGACTACAGATCTCATCCTGTATTTGCCAGCCAACTATTTTAATCACCCATTTAACAAGCCTAGGTATTACACACCCCTCTGAAGTCAAGTTACCAGGCCTGTCTGGGGAAAGAGATCTGACTTATTACTTCCCTCACACGACTGGTATTTTTGCCAGCTGTCTTCCTGTCTGCACTCTTCTTTAGGACACACAGATTCTTTCACCAATCACCTCGAAAGGACTGAAAACCCAACAGACAGACTCAGTAAGTACCCAACAGTCTCAGATATCCGATTCAGAGCTGTCCACAATTCCCACCCCGAGAGGATTAGGGTGCTTTGCAAACCGAGATGAATTTATTCTCATAATGTCCTTTCACAGAAGCAAGTGTCATTCTGATTTCTTTTGCAGGTGGGAAACTGAGGCACAGGAGAACGATATCATTTGCCCAACATTAGAGGAGCAAAGAATGATTCAACCTGATCTCCTCTACTGAGGGCTGGCATTCCAAGAAATTATAAAAAAACCACGTGGTTTCCGTAAAGTGAAGCTAAATTATCTGCCTGTGGAAAAAGACTTTGTATCTCGGAAGATGAGGGGATCCAACAGAACTCCAGTGTTCTTCACTTGCTTATTCAGTTGCACTACAGTTCGGATAATATAAACTGTCTGCCAGCAAATCTTCATGTTCCCTGACTTGGAAATACCCAAGCACCCGTATTTGTAGATTTCCTTCGCTGACTTTCCCAAGTAAAATTTTCCACTGGACAAAGAGGTTTTTTTTATTTTTTCCACATCCAAATGCAGTAAAAAGGTGGCTGGTTTTATCACAGTTCAACTTCTAAAATGACATTAATAAAAGCAATCCAATACAACAGATGAGTCGCAAAGTACCAGCTACTGCCCTGCCTCAGCACTCACCAGGGCAGGTGAAATGCGGAACCTCGGAGCTTCTATTAATGCAGACTTTTAGACTGTACAAATGTTTGCATATCATCATCTGTCATACATTCACAGGGCAATCTATTTTTAAAAGCCAAACACAGCATATGCAATCCCTTTTTGCCTTCTGAGCAAAAAGAAAAACTCCATTAAAAAAACGTGTTTGCTATAAAGCCAGTTCTGACAGCAGAAGCTGTTTCACCTGAAAGGTGTAAGACTAGCTACAAAAGAATCAGTTCTAACAGGGCTTCCCTGCACCATGACCACATCCAAAACTAAGTTCACTATCATAGAAAACAACTTCTTTACTAAATAATGGTGCTCACGTAAATCACGAGAGTACAGGCTTCGGTACGCTAGAGGAAGACAGTCACTTGCGTATCATTACAACGTGCCTTTTGAAAAAAGAGCATTTATTCTTGCAACGCCTGGAGTTAAAACGCTGCCACCTATCAGACGTTTCAATCAACATGCGTCGCTCCCCCACGCAGAAGTGCACGTTCTCATCCACGCAGGAGTTTCCTGCTGTGTGTTCAGCTCTGGCTCTTTACAAGGCACAGCCGACGCTTACATACAGTGCCCAGCGCTGAAGTTTTGCCATCCCAGACCATTTTTCCACCTAACAAGCCGGTATGTAAAGTATGCCACGTTACCTTTGGGCAGGTAATCTCAGTCTGCTGGATCATGATAAGGGCAGATGCAATCAGAGCTCCTTGACGTACATAGTTCACAGGATCATTTGTCATTGGCTCAAGCAAATTAATTGCTTCCTAAAAAAAACCCAAGAAATAAGCAGTCACAAAGTTAATATTATTATTCTTAGTATCCCAGGATTCAGTACTCTGAACTGAATGCTTATCAAACTGATGCTATCAGATATACTTTTAAATGTATTTTGCCTGTTCTTGGTAAATGAAGCAGAAATCTGTATTTCTGTGGATTTAAATCTAAAAATCGGGAAGAAAAAAACCCCACAAAACCCAAGCGATAGATGGAACAAGATATACCTGCAGAAAGAGGGCAACAGATAAACAACAGCTGTTGTAAGCAACAGATGCATTCATCACATCAGAACTAGTGACATGCCTGAAGCAGTACACACACATTTATACACTTTCTCTGCCTTTCTTTCCAACAAAATACATCAGTGTTACCTTAATTTTCTGCATAAGGAACAAATGAACCAGAGATATCAAATAACACGTTGGAGATTAGAAAATGAGATGGTAAAACAATCCAGGTCCCAAATTCTTGGCCTTACACTTTATTGTTAGAACCTAAAAGCATTTAGCTTCATATGAAAGCATTCACTTCAAACCTATGTGAAGTGGGGCTGCCTCTGAGCATCCATACAGTAAATTTAGGTTTTGAAAACATTTCAAAACGCTCTATTGCTTCTTCAAATTCAGTAACTTCCCAGCTAAGTGCAACAGGAACATGACCCACGATGATCTATCAATAAGAATTCAACGCAGCCATTGATTATGAAAAGCTGTAACAGAGTCTATCGTAATCAATGCTGCTTAGCTGCAGCGTGTGCAATTTGCTGGCATCTCAGACTAAATCATATCTTTAAGCACATTTTTTCATCTCCACTTAGAGTTCTGCCACTTTGCAAGCCGTGACTGAAATATACACAGAATTATTACAGACACAAATCCATTCCTAAGCGTGCAAGGTCCTCAGCACAGATTACACAGGACAACAGAGCTCATCTAAACTCACAAAACCAAGATGAGATCCCTCTTCTTCTTCAGTTTCCTTCAGCTGTCCAGTCCCTCCCCCTTCCCTGTGCTAGCTGCAGCCCTTGTCTCACCTCAGTGAGCTTTTCCAGCTCAGTAATTCAACAGAGAACTGTTCCCTTTTTTATCTGGGTCAGTTTGCTGTGAGTTTGTGTCTGGATCAGCTCACTAGGGAGCTCGACATGAGACAGAGCAAAAGGTGGCAGGAGTGATGAAGACTACCTGTTTCAACAGCAGCAACTTATTAGTGGGCTCAGCCAGCCTTCACCAACCAGCTCTTCAGATCGAAGCAGAACAAACCCAAGGCAGCAGCAGCTTGTACAGCCAAGGGCTGCACAGATAAATTGGGGCTGTGGCAACACAAGGGCTTTCTAAAAGCTGTGAAGCAAGCTGTTAGATACTCTTTGGAACAGCAGAGATAACAGTGAGACAGCCATCCTAAAAAGCTCAAAGAGCTCTTTTAATGTATTTTGTGATCTCCTGATTACTGAGCTCAGATAGAATCACTCGGCAATCTCTTGTACGGAGCTCTCTCCTGTCCATACTTAACCGAGGAGATGAATGAACATGAGTGCGTGAGGCTCCCAGCACAGACCCCTTTCTGTGTTACTTCTGTCAGGGTGAGGCTTTCAGCAACAAGCTGATTTTATACAAAACACTATTTCTAAGAACAGCTTCTAGAATAACATCATGCCTTTGCTTAGACTGCTTTTGCCAGCTGAGCTGTGCTTCTCCACCTGAAGGTGACTCGTTCATTCTTTGGCACACATTCAATCCACTACGGCAAAAAGCTGAACTTTCCCATCTCCAAAGCTGAATATATTTGGGCCTTCAAAACCTACTAACATAAGCCCTGGAAGACACGTCTGCATGTAATCAGACAGTTTAGGTCTTTATCACACAATGTATCTGGAAATAAAACAGACTGCTTTGTGAGACTCAAAACATTTCCGTTTAAATCAACTTGTCAGATGCAGCAGGTTAAAAACAATTAGCTCCTTGATTCCACCTTCCCCTTGAGAATAAATCAACTTGGATAAAAGTAGGACTTTCAGTTTGCTTTCAAGTCTGCGTGCTTCAGATACTGAAGGTGGCAGGCAGCGCACATCAACATTCTGTGTGTTCAACACCACCAGTGACGGCTGGAGAGCACTCACTTGCAAGAGCCACAGACTAAGTGTGTCTCCTTCTCTGGAGACATTCAAAACCCGCCTGGATGCGTTCCTGTGCGATCTGATTTAGGTGTTCCTGCTCCGGCAGGGGGATTGGACTAGATGATCTTTCAAGGTCCCTTCCAATCCCTAACATTCTGTGATTCTGTGATTCTGTGATTAGCTGAGGAAGGGTACAGATAAAGCCTGAGATTTATCAAAGACTTGGAAGCATGAAGTATTACTTCCACACGGACAGTCTGTGCACCGTGGTTTGAAACCGTGGTTCAGTATTAGTACAGACTATGTACGCGGGTGGGTGCAGCAGAGGAAGCCTATCCTCAAGTTTACTTGCTGCTAGTCCCAGTGAGTGCTCATTTCACACAGAAGTGGGAATCCTTCTATTCTAAAAGGTCCCTGCTATCATCTGTGAGAGTCATCCTTCACTGACACTTATAAAGCAAGAATAAAAATTACTGGCTGTGAATGATACACCTGAAACTACAGTGAATTTCATTAAATGTCATTGCACTTGGCTTCACTACATGGATCTTCCATTAATTGTGTACTACAAAAAAGCAGAAAGGAGCTAGAAGTCACACAAAACACCTGCTGTTTTCCTGTCCCTGGCACCCCCCTGCTCCCCCTAACGCAGTCTGTACAAGATCAACTCCACGGGCAAAGGAGTTTTCATTTTGGAGTATTGAACACACGTTTAAAGTTCAGTGGCAACTTGACAGTAAGAAAACTCTAAGAAAGTTCTGAAGACAAAATTTCAAGAATGTGGCAATAACGTATAAAAACATTCTTCTACTTTATCTGTTCTGTACAAGCAGGAAAAGAATTGTTATGCCCAGGACAGTTAAAGAATTTAAAGAAGTACTGCTCTACTCCAGCTGGCTAGCAGTGTGTATGTGCGAGAAATCTGATCTGTGACATCTGTGGTAGGAGAGAGCAGAAGCAGTTTTGCTAACGGATGCTCCTGGTCCTCACCTTGTTTCCAGTGCCCGCACAGCAGATACCCAAAGCCATGGCAGCCCCATAACGCACATGGGGATTGTAGCTCTCTGACAGCAAAGAAACCACGCTTGGACACTGCTCGGGAGTCCTAAAGAAAGGCAAAAAAATAATGTTTATTATTATTATTATTCTTGTTTAAAATATGGAGACTTCACTCTGTTCGTACTGGAAACTTAAAAACTGCCCTTCCACACCGTATGTTTTGCATTTTTCAAATTGTAACCAGAAGGGTAGAACAAATGGATTAAGAAGAGAACAGGGAAGGGCACAAATGAATAAGCTTCCCTATCTCTTCAGATATCACACAGTTCCCACTACTAAAGTACTACTTTATAGTGCATATTTTCTGCCTCTAAAAGATTACCCAGCAGCATGATATATCTACTGATATTGAGGTCTCTATCTCTATAAATCACGCTGCTGTGACAGACTTTCCACTAGCAGAGGTTTACTCTCCATGAGAAACAAAGTACTAAATCTCCCATCAGCAGACACAAACCCCAGCTCCTGTATTCAATCAGCCTTCAAGGTTGGTGGGTCCCCAACTCACTTTGGCAATCATGGCTTCTGCTGTAAATCAAAGCACGTGAGGATGCCGACAAAACACACGCTTCAAGCAGTGAACCAGCACCGTCCACTGCTGCTTGCTTACAACACCACACCGCGAGGCTGTTGCCTTCTAAGAGACCTGAGAAGGGAGCATATGCTCCACGCCTCACCTGCTGGGAACCAGTGTCCTGTCAGTCATTACAGCAGAGCTTCTAGCCCAGCGCTACGCGAGATGAAAGGGAACCCTTAATTTCCTACAGCAAGAAGCACGTGCTGCTAATGCAAACAGGCTTGTGACTATTGAGTATTTCTGAAGTAGGGCAGAACTCGCTTACAGGTATGGATATATCGATTTTCCTCCTGTCTTTGTAGTAGTATTTATCACTCTTATTTTTCATGCCACACAAACCACTTCATAATATTGTGCCCTGCCAATTTCAGCATTTCTAATGCAGCAAAGGCAATGTTGTTTGTAAAATAAGCATCTTCGTGTCAGACAAGTCTGCATTCTGAACTCATAAGCATCGCAGGTGCATCCATCACAGCTAATCTGTTAAATTTACCCAGTCTCATGACACCATAAACATAAGAGCACTGCAGGAATGTGATCTGTAAGTAGATGCTCATGAAAAAAAGATAAGAAACTAGAAATTGCAAGTGATTTAATTACAGCAGCCCAGACTAGCTTTTTAATTGTCACATTCACAATCCCAAAAGCAGTCTTGCAAGCCTTTTACTCTGACTATAAACTGATTTCAGATTGAAATGTACAAAGGAAGAGCCAAGAACGCCTTTGTTTTCCCTTTCCTTCTTACATTTGCTGTACTGGAAGGTGGAGGCTGGAAGGTGGCGGCAGTGCCTGTGGCACACAGGAAACACAGCATCGTGTGTGTCTATCAAAGCACTCAACTACTCAAGAGGTAGAAAAAACATTATAGATTATGCTCCAGCATCGGTTTTATTTATATGAATACCTGACTCAGACAACAGAATTAAAAAAAACTTGAAGCAACAATCTAGTTTGTTCTGTTCTTTCACTGTGACTGGGGACAGGAGGCATGCTCGGATAACCACACACTCATGCTTCAGTTGTACTCCACACACAGAATCAGTTCATTTCTGCTCCAGCTGTTTGTTATCTCTTCCATTTCAACACCTCCCCATAGTCTCCTCTGATAACTAGTCCTAAACTCCACTTTACACCCCTCTTTCCTGCTCCAGTTTATTGCAGACAGGCACCACCACCCCACAGGCTCCAGTGCTGCCTCGAGCCTTGCTGAAGGGACCTAAAGGCACCCAGGTTTCAGAGGTGACCCAACCCCTCGCCAGTACCCAGATCTCCTGCCTCACCCCTGCTTCCAGCAGTCTGTTTCTTTATGAGTTTTTCTAAAACATCCACATGGGGAAAGAATCCCATCTACCACCACTACCTTACAAAAAAAACCCACAAAAAAAAGCAAAAAAAAACAACACACCACAACCTTCCAAACAGCAGGAAAAAAAAACACCACATATAAAAGAAGAGAGGGACAAACACGAAGTTGCTGGAAACTCTGCTGCCTTGAAGGTGCAGCCGTGATGATAAATGTTATGAAAGGGGAGACCTGGGAAACGGAACGATTCTGTCCTGCAAGGAAGCCGTAGAAGGGAAGCCTGTAAACTAAGATACCTCCTGTCAGTGCGCTGCTCCAACAACAGCTTGGATGCTGACAATGTTTTCTTTCAAAACGAACTCATGCGGAGACCAGGAATCACAAATCCTATAATAAATGAGCCCAAGCATTCAGCTGCACAGAAGACTTTAGCTCTTGCACACAGACTCTTAACACCTCTGTGTTTGCTTTACTTCAGCAAATGTTGAGCAGGCAGATTGTGAGCCAAAGAAGAGAAAAACATCTTCTGGAAGCGTCACTCATTAAATCTCTGTTCAGAAAGCTGGATTTTATAGAATCATTAACTTGGACACATCTTTGTGTCTGCAGGCTCAGAAATTCTGCAGTTTTTATTATCAAATCAGGATTAATGTACACTAATCGGTTACGGAATTCTTGGCCAGATTTACATTATTTGTAACCATTATTTTAAATGCTTTTATCTCAAATTATCCATAAAATGGTCAAAACATTTTGTCAAGGGGCCCTCTCTAAGTGCACTCTGGGAGTTGAAGCTACTTCAGGCGTCCCACCACTTTCCCCAGTCTTCTCAACCCTGAAATCTTCAAAAAGTGTCTTACCACATAATAGAGAACTAAAAGGCAGGACCATAAGTGGGGAGATGAAGCTGAAGAGCCTTGTAAAAATGCTCATCAGAGGAACAAGTCCAGTATATACAAGAGCACTGTTGGCATCAATGCCTAAGCTGTAACATTTGCTTCCTTGCTCTATGGTCGAGACGCTTTACAAAGTTTTACAGACTGTTGCCAAAGATTGGCCCATATAAATCCAAAACGACACTTCGTAAAATTCATAAAATGCAAAATAATTCTGTCAAGTGATCAGAAGAAAAATTAAAGAGCCCTCATAAGCAGTTACAAGCTGCAGTTGTGCTCTCGTGGCACTACTTCCAAAGGTAATCCAGTTGGGGAACACGTTTAAAACACGACCACGGTTCCTTCCGCTGGCCTGAGGCTTTCACCCCTCGCTTAGAGCACAGCCACAGGAGCTGCTGACTCGACATCCAGCACAACGGAGGGGCAGCCCTGCTGCCGACCGAGGAAGTTTCCACTCCACTGATGCTAAGCCCCATGCAGGTTCCCAAACCAAATCCACCCCCTTGGCTCTGTGCTGGAGACCTCCACCACCCTGTTGTGCTGGTGGCTGGAACAATGTGGTTATTGAGGAGAAAGCTCTGGTGGGAGAGGGAGAGAAGTAACAAAGAATGTGAGAAAACTTAAAAACAGTACTAAAAAAAAGACAAATGGTTTATCAGAAGTCACACTCAGCAACAGACTACTCTCAGTCCTAATACGGCCATCTGTTGTTATTCCAAGCTAAACACAGTAGATAACATCACATGAAATACCAGGACAACATCTGAAGATTTAGTGGGCAGGAGTCTCATCTCTAGACATAAATTCCCCGCCTCCTTAAAAGTCATAGTAAAAATTCTAAACCTGGAGCATGTTTAACATAGTTTTAGGACAGAAGCAATGTACCATGGCCCTCTAGCCTGACCTTGACGTAGCAGCCATTTTATCTAAAAATTTCTACATTAAAGAGCGAGGCATGTCTCTAAACGGGGTGTATATCGTAGAAAGCTAGTCTGGTTTTTAAAAATAGGTATTGCCTAGCTTTAATGTACTGGTTCCTTCCCTTTTTCCTAACACAGGTTTTGCTCAAGCAGTTTGCTTTTGCTTTTCCTACAACAGCAGAATGACAGCAGAAGAACAGCCTGATTATTTCCTTCTTTTTGCATCTGAAAATTGCTCAACTGCTCCTACGTAAGCCATCAAAACAGACGTCACTGAACCCAGACCTAAAAAACCAGCGTCACAACTAGCTTCAACTTTGCTCTCTCTGTTACCAGGAAACCAAATAAATCAAGAAGCCTAAAAAGCCTCTAAGCTTCTCCTACAGGACTTCTACACAGGGGTCAGCTCCAGCTGTGCTTCCACCCTCCACCACCGTACGTTTCACTGTTGTGATACATGGGCTGCCGATGAAGGAACGCCTCCCAGATCCAGTTTGTTTCTTTCAAGAAGTCATTAGCAAAACCGTAAAGAAAAATAGATACACCAAGAGAGTCACAGAGATTCTCAGCAAAACATAATAGCTAGCACTTTATTATTTTTACTCACCAACTGCTTGCTCTCAAAACCTTCACGAGAGACAAACACCCTGTGTGGCTAAGGATTTTGAATCTTCACTGATACAGAACCAGAGAAAAGACAACGGAGCTGCTCAACTCCTACTCAATGACCTTAGCCTCAGCCTCAACTTTGATCTCATTCCTGGGGATGTTAATCTCCTGGACATAATTAAATATAAGTGACATGTATATAAATACTGTATTATAAAAAGTTGATATTTAGCTTCTAAGCGCCCAAGAATTTCTGAGAAACCAGAGAAAGTTTTGGATTCTTTATTACTTCCAAAGAGAGAGGAAATAAAGTTTTTCTTAAACCTCTAGTGTAAAAATTCGCAAAACAAAACCCAGGAAATAGACTAACAGAGACCAATATGAACACAACCACCCAGACCAGCTGGACACAGAAGGTGGTCAGTTCTCCTTTCAATCCATGATGTTGACCATGGAAGGTTCTCCACAGTTTGCAGCAAACCCTGAAACTGTATTTCCTGTTCACTATGAACCATTTCTTACAACAGGTCTGTTAGGAATCTGTAAGGTACCTAAACTGAGCCTTTTTCTGAAGGTAATTACACAACGGCAACATCTGTGGACACAAAACTGTAATTCTTAGCAGGCTTTGCCCACAAGAGCCTTATTGAGCTACTGAAAGTCGAGGACCACCGTTAGGTACATTAACTCTGTTTGACAATCCACATGAAACTTTTGTTCCAAGACGCACGCAGCAACACCACAAGACAAATTAAAAACTCCAGTTGCCGTATCTTGAAGCATATTTCACTTAGTTTCTTAGATCACAGCCCAGTGAATCACATCTGAATACCTCTGTGCAGCTTATCTCCAATTCTGTAAATTACACACCTTGAAGGTTAGAGACTATTGCCATTTCTCTCTATATTTCAGCAATATTTAAACATTAAACCTTGTACAGGTATAAAAGGTAGCATCAATAAGTAAATAAACAGAACACTGACAATAAACACCATACTCCTCTTGTGATTGAGACTAAAAATGGAAGCATCTGAAGCATCATTAACATACACTTATTTTTTAGTCTAAATATTTAAGGACTTTACAACTCAGTGAAAAATGAAGTGTCAGAGATTAAAGAAAAATGTCAAATATATCTTTTAAATTCCTCATTAAGTTTCCTCAGTCATATTTCAAAAGATTCTAAATATTTATGACTTTCTGAACTATTGGACATGAATTTATCATTTGACACAATTCTGCAAGTTGCTTTGGCGGTGCAGTGAGAAAAGAAAAGCTTAACAGAAGTTTCATTTCATCCATGAATGAGTTAATACAGGAGGAATGCAGATCCCTAGTTGCACAATTTGCAGCCGTTTCTGAAGGGAGAAAGATGGAAAGAAGAAGAAGATGGAAAATCTGCAGAGAAAAATGCAACAAACTGACACATTGTGGTGCAGACTAAGGAATAGAAATCCCATCTCTTCCTCTCTCAACAAAAAGGACACAATCTATTCCCGTGCCAGGAATTTCCTGCAACTATCTCATGTGCAACACAGAACTTCTAGGAAGGCTCCCCCTGTTAGGGGACGAGGTGAGTGCTGCCAACAGCGGATTAACACCGACTGAGCAACACTGTCACCAATACCAGCTCACAGCGGATGTAGATGTGGCCCCATTCAAGTAAAATAGTATTGGCAATTTAAAACAGAAATAACAGCAAAAGGTGGGGGAAAAAATATCTCTGCATGGTTCAAATATTTCAGTTATGGTGGACCAGGAGTGGGGTCAAGCAAGCCTGAGGGTTTACCAGTCGTTAACACAGGAGAAGAGCTGGGCGCCGGGCAGAGACCTGCACAAAAAGCCCCAGCCAAAAAAAAAAAAGCCCAAAAAGCATGCAGTGATGAACCTGCTGCAATCTGTAACAGATATACAACAGGAGGACATGCTTCTCAGAAATGATTCAAATCTGGGAAAGTAAAAAAAAAAAAAAAAAAAAAAAAAAAAAAAAAAAAAAAAAAAAAAAATAAAAAAAAAAAAAAAAAAAAAAAAAAAAAAAAAAAAAAAAAAAAAAAAAGTCACAAAAGGCAGAGAAGCTTTCTGGCCATCTGAAATGCAACAATGCACCAAGCACACACACGTGCTACGCAAGCCTGCACGCAGCTGAACTCGGATTATCTTCCTCTGCAAGTTCCTAAGAAAACTCTGGTTTCATCTGTACTTAAAAAAATCATCTCCTTTTCAATTAGATATGAATGTGTTTATACAGCTTTCATCAGAGCTACCCGCAGGCAACAGTACAGCCTTCAGCTCCTGCTTCATCAAGGTGCCTCCCCCTCCCAATTTATTTAATTTAGCCATTCTAGTTGCTAAAGAGATTATTTTGTTATATAAATTACATTATAGCATCCACTGAGGCATTCCAGAGAAGTGGGAACACTTGATTTTCACTTTGACCAAAACATCTCTTTACCGCGGTACCCAACAGCGATGCTCCTCAGATGGTAAGATCTGTGAAGAGAATTTATAAAGGTAACGCAGATCTCAAACCGACAACGCTACACTTCTGTAACTCTGATACCTCCCCCACACTGAAGCGACTGAGAGATAGTGTCTACTGTGCTGTGAAAAAGAAAATGTGAAAAGTAAACAAAAAACCCCAAACCTCTTTCAAGATAATGCTTCATCTCCAACACAGGCTTTCATCAGTAACTGACGCTGATGACTAGCAGATGGTTCTGATAGATACATTGTCTATTTTTTTTTTCCTAGAAGTTTTAATTCTCTTCTTTAAATTCAGAGATGTGACATGAAGATTTTTTTTTTCCCATTTATGATTCAGACATACTGCCAATAGCCCCATCTCCAGAAAGCGGTAATAATTCCAGCCGCCTTTCAGCAAGGAAAGAAATAGCTCAAGTGCCAATGGTGAAGGAAAACAAGCTTCATCTGTACAATCCAACAGAAATTTTGGTAAAGACTTCAAGTACAGTTAGATTAATGTCAGGAGAGCCTTCAAGATTTATAAAATAAAACAGAAGTTGATTAGACATTGTTCAGCTTAAGGAAAACAGAATTCAAATGCTCGTGAGCCCAGTACAGTATCGTCCTCTCTTGATTTCTGCTTTTTGTATATTTTTATGGGCTCTACTCTCTCAGTACTCTCAGGGGTGACAATGGGGAGGTGGCCAGAAGAGGAAACAGAATTACCATAGCTGGGTTAATCTTTATTTTCTACTATATACTTTTCTGAAAAAAAAAACATATCAAAAGTCAATTGCAAATGAATACAGCCTGGAATCTTACTGAATGTTTCCTTTAAAAAGGAAAAATAAGGAACAAGTGAAAATTACTGTGCTGGAAATACTATTGTATGATCCGAACACACTTTAAGTCAAGTATTTCTATTAATTTCTGGCAGCAGTTTTCTCTCTTTGGCCCCTAAGTAGTTGTATCTTAAAGATATGAATGCTTTAAATTTTTTTAAATAAATATGAGTTGATTCACAGTTCCCAGCTGAAGCCTGGTGAGCACTAGCAATTCATGGAATGTAATGGCCGGTGACACACGGGGGGTCACACCATGATCTCATGGTCTCTTCTGGCCTTAAACTCCAGGACCCGATTACACCCTTGTCCAGCTGAAGTCCTCAGAAGTGAACTCCGTTTCCATTTTAACGCAGAAATATAAGATGAAGTTAGAGAACATACACTCATCTGACTGAAAGTTGGAAGGTAAGGAAAGAGAACACTCGTGATAACAAAAAGCAGCTGCACGAAGAAAGATTTAAAGTAACAGCACACACACTTTAAACAGTGTGCTAGACAATACCTTCACTAAATTAGCCAAGAAAAATCTGGAGTATTTACAGGGCAGCAGAACTTTGCAGGGTTAACTGTGCTTCCGTCTAGCAAACGGGGAGTGGGCAGGCATGCACTGCTATGTTCAGAGAGCTGCCAGACTGTACGGGAAGGGTCGTTCACAGGATCTGCACATCTGCACAGCTACAGGAGCACACACTATAGTACTGCGGCACTGAATCGATTAACCCTCTCTGGCTCTTTTCCAGGCAAACCCCCACTCATTCACTTCCCTGCTTTTCAAGCACCGGAGCTGGATACACCGCAAAGAGTCAACCAACACGCAAGGGTAGCAGCAGCCTGAAAGCTTTGCTAATGAACAGAGAAATCTGCACACAGACTCTACTAACCACTTAGGTAAAGTCACCAAATAGAAGAGAAAGGACAGCAAAAAAGAACACAACCTTATTTCTGTTTTTTCTAAATGCAGCAAGAGTTATTCTTCTCCCTTCTAGAGTTGGAGAAAAGACCTGGGGAAGAAATACAGTTTTCCCAAAATAGAAATTCTTGGTGTTAGAAGAAACATAAATGCTAAACAAAAGCACACAAAGAGACAAACTTTAGAAAAATTATAAAAAAAACCAAAACCAAACGAATAACTTGTTTTCCAGAAAGTAGTGAAAAAAAATCTTATCTTAAAACCCACCACGTGATGAAAAAGAAAATTTACAAAGGATCTTCCCGGATGCGAAGTGAACTCTACTAGAATGCAAGAGAAAGAGGTAAGGCTTTCTTCACCTGAAAATTGCAACACATCAAATCTTCTCAATAACTGAGCGTTCATTCAGCTTAATGCTGTGACAGCTGCTTTGGTCTCTGCTTAAAAGGGGAAATGTAAGCGTTAAGTCTGCAGCAGAGTTGAGAGAGACAAAGAGAGGGAGAGAAAAGGCTGTGCTTAATAAAAGCCCAGCTCAGATTACAAAAACAAGCGGTTTACTCACCCCCCCTCCAAGTAATGGGTAAATTTAGATGTCTCAGTTCCATAAATCTTTACAGTCCCCTTGAGACTGTCACCAGTGTTTTATTGTCTACAGTTTCCTGACCCTCACCTGATAAATGAGGAACTGTAGACAGTAAAACAGAGACCTCATACATCATTTCTGAAGATATTTTTGGGGTGACCCTCTGTGGAGAAATAGGATTCTTAATAAGGGGAAATATGGGAACTGCCGCCTGCCTACGCGCACGCTGCTGGAGACCAGACACTCGGGAGAGGAGGAGTTGCATATCCACAGCGCGAGCATCTGCCTTTGCATCAGTTCCTACTTACAAAGAGCAAATCTACGTACACCGCATCTAAAGGGAACCTACCTTCATCTTATCACTTCTTACTGTTATAGAACGAGAAAAAAAAAAAAAAAGGAAACTAATGCACTGCTTACTTTTCACAGCTACTGAACTGTCTCCTGCAATCTTCTGAAACTTGAACCTTCTATAAAGGGGAGACCAGACCACCGAACCCCACCTACCAGAGATGGACACAAGACAGGACTTTCAGTTTTAGGACCTAACTGCGCCCAGCAAGGCACAGGATAAAAAAACTGGATACCAGCTTGGACATGGTTACTGTATCTCAAAATAGCAGATGACCAGTTTACCATACTGACCATGCTGGCCTTTCTTCACAACCATCCTGGACCAGAGAGGAACAGTGAACTCTTACACCGTACGCAATTCCTGGGCAGTATACAGCTCCTGAATACATTCTGCTGGACACAAAAATGTCCCATCCTTTACACTTCTTGAATGGGTCTGGAGTTGGCAATGGATCTTTGTCGCCTGTCTCGGTAGCAGGAGAACCTGAGCAGGATTACCCAGGTGACGAACACGGAAACAAAGTGCGTTGGGCAGCTTTACTGATCCTCCTGGTGATAATCCCCACCATTGGGGGCAACATACTTGTCATACTGGCAGTGTCTTTGGAGAAAAAGTTGCAATATGCTACCAATTACTTTTTGACATCCTTGGCGGTGGCAGATTTGCTCGTGGGTCTGTTTGTGATGCCGATTGCCCTTCTCATTATATTATTTGGTAAGTACAGAGTGTTTGTTTCATCAGGCTAGCATACAGGGTACAGTTGGGGGAGGTCTACTTGAAACAGAAAAACTGTTTGCTTTCCAAGATTACAATTTTAAAAATCACTTGGATGAGGGCTGCTAAATCTTCTCTCACTTTAATATAGCTTCATGTCTTTATGGGAACCATACCCACTGTGGATACTCTTGCCTTTGAAACAAACCATTCCAAAATCACCTGAGACTTAGAACTCATACTAAATTGGAGCTGGACGTGGAAAATTACACCTTATGCAGTGGAATATTATTTTTAACAACATCTACACAATATTTGTATCTGTTCTATTGGATATTACACTAACTGCAGGCAGTCTTCTCTTAAAAAATGTGAAATGAAGAATAGGTATCTGCTCAGTGCACGGAACTAGGAGTCAGGCAGCTGATTTTACCTTAGTACGGACTCCAAGCATCATAAAAGCAGTCAGAGATGGTCCCTGGCACCATCAGTGAAAACAAACTTTACCAGTATCAGTTTCAGAGAAACCAGTTTTCTCCCACTCCAGGGAAAGTGCAGGTTTGTAAAGCATCCCAAAGAATTAACTCATCTGTCAAAGCCAAGGAAGCCTCAAACCCTGCACCGAATGTTTGAGACTCAGATTTATCACTCAGTCTCATTCATATGGAATAAAACAGGTATTTTTTCTACATGAACATGCACTGGGTGTGACATTTTCTTTCTGGTTAGTCATTACAGAAGCAGCATGGCTTTTTCATGTTCTCCGATGCCCAACTTTATTTCAGATTTTGCTTCTGACAGCCAATCACAGGCACCTCCTTTTACTCCTAAAATTTAAGAATACATTTTAAATGGTCTATTTTAGTATCATACAAACAGAAAACAAAAAAATCAACATGAGATGGGTTTTCAATAAACTTACAGATTTACACAATTATCTTTAAGGTACAGATACCACTGGGCCCTGGATAATTAAAGGCTATAAGAGTTCTTTTTTCCTATGCTAGATCTCTGAGAGTTGCCTGAGCAACTAGCAAACACAATCATAAACTTTATTTCCGAAAGGCCATCAGTAGCTTTTGTTTGCTGCAGAAGACTGGTATCACTTTATTAACAAATGTGTTTATTCACTAAATCCTTGAGACTGAATTTCTGTGTATTACAGACTGCTTCTCCCTAAACAGGGGTATGAACTGGAGGCCAGAACAGTCATAAATATCATAAAAGAGCCTTCTTTTCAAGTAACAGTTTCTAAAAAGAAAAATGAATGTACATGACCAGGACAGTGCTTTCTAACTTGGAAAAAACCCACAGTCACCAAAACCTTGGTATGTCATGTATGTGCACATGTGTAGAGGCAAAAAACATATGTATATACATACCTACACACAGGTACTCTAACTGCTTAGTTCTTGCCAAAGGCCTCATTAATAATAGAGCTAATAATCATAAAAAGTACCAGTATTGGACTAACAATCAATAAAAAGAGAAGGCAACTTCTGGATTTTGTGGAGCTGTTTTTGGTGGTGGTGTTTTTCTGGTTTGGATTTTTTTTTTAATTTTTATTTTGCTAGACTAATAAATCTGTTCTTTTTAATTTTATAAAGAAACCATTGCAGATTAATCTCTCAATTAATCCAGTGCTAAACCCTGGTTACACAGTTTAAAGCATGCTAGGAATCTGAATTTAAAAGTCAAACAAAAGCATCTTTCACATTGTGGGAAACGTACAAGAAAGTAGCAAAACTAGTTATTAACTAAGAGTGCGACCAGCCTTTCACACAGCAATGGTTAAAACCGAAATGTCTTGCACAGAAGTTTCTCTTTGGCAGCCAACCAGAAAAACTGCTTTGCCTCTTCACCAACTGGTAGAAGATGCTGAGGTGTCTATAAAAGTTCAAAGTATGAGCAAAATATGACAAGTTACTTGAATGAAGCTAGAAGAGACATTTAAATACTTAGTAAGTCTAAATCTTGAAGCTGCATTAGCCAGATAACTACTTGAACATAGAATAATCATTGATAGCCAGAGCTCCTGGCACTTCCACACAGGAATGTTTCCATAATAATGGAACAGCTGGGTGCAGCTTCCAGATACAAAGACAAATATTATGCTTCTGATTTGGGACTGATATCTAATTATGTGGAGAATATTTGAGGAAAAAGGTGTGATAAAATGCAGTCACACTAGAAGATCCTGACTGTAAAGACTGATGTGTCAGAGAGCATTCGGCTTCCAAACCTGCTACAGATATTGGCTCCGTGCCCTGGCAGTACGCTTACAGAAAAATCTTCAGAAATAGACTGTGTCTGTAATAAAGAGCTGCCCCTTATAAAAGTAAATAACTAAATAAACCTTTAACTCATCGCAGGTATAATACCATGAGCAGAGGGTTATTTACTCTAGGCAGAGTGACCAAAATGTATCCTGGTACAAATGCACACCGCAATTTCAATGCAGGAGTGTGTCAGAATATTCAAACAGTTCATTGCTTTCATTGCTTGCTAAATTCTTCTCATTTCTTCCAAAAAAAAAAAGGAGGGCGTGTTAGGAAATAATTGCATTCTCTGAAATCTAGCTTTCAAAAGAGTTATCCAAATTTCTAACACTCAGAACTAATGGAAGAAGGCAAAAATGTTGCTATTCATTGGACAGTGAAACTGGCAAATGAAGATCCTCTCGTTTGCAAAGCCCTCAGCAGGAGGAAGTTTCTTGTTGACGGCTTGGTGGGCAATGGGTTACCTGGAGACAGTGCATGTAGCAGCTTTTAAACTACATTCTCTATTCCTGATATTCATCCACTTGAAAATCAGAATGTAATGCTGATCGTCCTAGGCCGCAAACCTTTATTTTTAAAATCTATCACAAGCAATCGCCATCTTCATCTTTCTCCATGACTGATGATGAACCCCATCAACTCTGCCCTTCTTGCTTGTGGGCACTACCAGAGAAAACTGGTTTAATTGAGGGCTACTTCCCAAAATCTCAAATCCAAAGATAAGAAAAGAAAGGTCTCTTCTTCATGAAGGAACTCTAATAAAAATAAATTATTTTGGCTAAATTAAAAAAAACTACACGATAGTGAACAACTACTTTTGAAGCTATGATTGTAGCAGAGAAATTAAAGCAGGCAGTCACGGGGTGGAAGAGCAAGCCAGCAGCATGGGAACGCCCGGCCGGTGCCGTCCACGAAGCTGAACATGGACACGAGGGTGAACGCCACACACGCCCGACATGGACACGCACATGCCAATTAGAAGATTGCAGCCTAGGATTAAATCAGCTAGTGATTAAAAATATCCAATTTCCATCTGGGTAAAAGCATTGTTATATAACAGCAACAAAATCCTTTACAGGCAACACGTCGCAGCAGCCCTACAGCGGGAGAACAAACAGTTTCCAAGTCTATTTAAAGATCTCTCTTTATCATGCTTATACATGTACACAAGCAGTGCTTTCTCCCAAACTTTCAAAAAACCTTTTGGCTTATTGCAAGAGCAGCTCTGCCATACTGTACTTTGTTTTCAGGATTACACATTTCCAAGGTATTTCCTAGAAATAAAGCTTTTCTTAAATAGAGATTAATCAAGGACAGACAGCTGTGGTAAAAGCTCAACTTTTTAAGGTGCGAGACAAACCTTAAGACATGTATTTTTCCTTGTATTGACTCAAAATAAGGAAAATAAACTGCAACAGCAGCACCACTGCAGTGCTGGGAGGATCTGAGGCAAGGTTTGCAGGAAGGAGGAATATCTCAGTATCTTATACCACCTGACAGTTGGATGAACCAGCCAAGTTTTCAGGCAGGCATGTTTGTCACGTAACCTAGGCATTTAAAAAAATCCAATCCACTAGCTTGGTTAAATCAGCATTTCAACTCTCAAGGAAAAAGAAGGTGGAGAACCTCAGTCAGCCCAGTAAACGCTCAGGTCTGCTCCATCGCTGCGGATCTACGGGAGGATAATCAGAACACTCCAAACTACCGTGACCAGCTGTGACCTGCTAACGGCTTCAGATCACTGCTCTGCCAGACACACTCATTTTACCTGCAGCCGGAATTATCAAGCAGGACAACAAGCAGGTCACTGTCATGTTCAAAGGCCAGAGCTGCTTCTGAGCCCTGAGGGGAAACTAAAATTCCACCTTTTCCCTGCTAACAGCATAGGCCAGCAGTGGTGCATACCACCATCACCAGGAAAGCACAAAGTCACAGCCCAGAGCAACCCCTCAAACACCAGGAGCAGAGCTTCTAACACAGGTGTAACCAACAAATCACAATAAGTAAAAGCAAAACACAACACAGGATGAATCCTAGACAATTACGTGATTCTTCTGGACTTTAAGGTACCCATTTCACTATGTTTGCTTTGGTTAAATAATAACTATATTCTTAAGTTCCTATCAGCTACTGCACTTAAAGTCTGCTCTGATTTTGCTTGGATAAAAAACCCATCCTCTTGTACACACAAATATAAAAGTACATAATGCTATAATCATGAATGTGATAACTCGCTGCCTTTCTGCACCCAGTTTCAAAACACGACAAAAATAAAAACCAAAGCTTTCTCTGTTCAGGTGAACTTAACCCAAAAACGCACAAGGTCGCTTTACATCAGACAGCTGCTTAAATTTAAATGCATCTATGTTTAAAAGAAGAAAAAGAGTTTTTTGTTGCAAAATATGAGGGCTATTTTCTGCAAGAGTAAATTAACTACAAAAGGAAAGACTTTATCACGCTGCAATTCTCCAGAAAGCAAAGCAGCAGTTACAATCCAAGGAGCAGCATGTAGGTGCTCTCAACAAAAGCATTAACCGCTCACTTGAAACCCAGCTCCGTCATCTGCCACTTTCCATTGCTCATCTGAACTACTTCATCACAGAGTCAAAAGAAGTAGCCTTATTTTTCTGGAATAAGCAAAAATATTTAAAGCCCATCATATTAATTATTTCTTCTTTCGACTTTTTGCTTCTCTCTTTTTTTTTTTTTCTCTCCTCGCACCTGGCTGCATGAGCCACACAACATTTTGGTTTTCGTTTTTTCTGTTCAGAAAGGCATCATGCCTTACTGCCAGCTGGAAGTGTAGATAAAAAAAATAAAGAGTATGTGTTTCATAATATACTAATTACAACTTTCTCATGCCTGCCTGACAGAATAATTTTTTGAAGCATAATTTCAACCATGATATCTATTTTAGGAAATGTGCAGCTAGATACTAAAATGTACTGGTTAATGATTTGAAAATAGACTGCCTCTCACCTCTGCCTCACTGCCTCCATCATCTTTACCTGGAGCCCTCTGCTCTGGGGACGGGCGAGGTTCAGTTCAGGGCTCCATCCATCCGTTGGGTTTGTTTAGCAGGCGAGGTTTCCCAACACAGGCAACAGTGCAGACAAGTACGTGCTATGTCTGACTTTATAAAATTTTCCATCCTCTGGAGCTTCTAATTCAAGTCAAGGCAGCACCATTATCATTTCCATCTATCAGTCACATTATGAAAAAATGTTTTAATCTCAATCTACTGCAATGTTAACACATTGACAAAACCAGGCACTACTGGTCCAGCTCATTTGGCATTCTCAGCACGCACATCTATTTATTCAGAGCAAAGAGATTAAAACCAATCTGATTTGATAAAAATGTCTTTTTTTTTCCCCCCTTTAATTGTCACTCAACAAAGAACTGATTTCTCTGGTAATACTATGACTATGCCTACTGATTGAGTACAGCTGAATTTTTTACGGAAGGAGAATATATTTAGTAGGTCAACTTCTACCATTAAAAAATGGAAAAAACTTCTGTGTTTACACATTCTTCTCTAGAACTACAGAACATTCTTACAGACACACAAAGGTGCACCTCAAACTGAACACTGCTAGCACTGGATTGCTCCACAAACTACTTGCAAGTGAAAATAAAGCAGTTAAGAAAAAAATAATCCAAGTTTCACGAAAGTTCATTCGGTTTGGTATTGTAAACATTGATGGGGAGTTTTCTGTTCTCTTTCAGACAATGCCTGGCCTCTTCCAACTGCCTTGTGTCCCATCTGGCTGTTCCTTGACGTCCTCTTTTCCACAGCTTCCATCATGCACCTCTGTGCCATCTCACTAGACCGCTACATTGCGATTAAAAAGCCAATCCAGGCTAGTCAGTACAACTCATGGGCTACAACCATCATCAAAATCATCGTGGTTTGGCTCATTTCAATAGGTATGTGAGACTTTGACACTAAAGAAGGAATGCAGAAGCTTTTCCTGTCCAAAACAACAGGGGAAAGCTGGGGAAAATGGAAAATTTGGCCAAGTACTATTGATTAGCAGACCCTAACATCTGGGCTGGCCTGCGTCCACCTCTTGGATCATACGTGGCTCCATCATAAAAATCTGCCTGAACTGCTGCTCCTTCGCAGGCTTACCAGATAGGGCAAGGATTGAGTGGGGATAATCATCACTCTTCTTCATAGTCTTAGGAGTCCAAAAATGAGAAGACAATATCTGTATGCATAGCATGCCTTCTAGGAAAGCAAGATTTAATTTTCCTGGGGTAGTATATTCTGTCCCAAACACAATTTTAAGCCTTGTACACTGCTAAAATCTGTGCCTTACAATTGTCCCATGAAGCAGGTAAAAAAAGGTTAATTGCCTCCATCAATGACTGAAAGATAAATGAGTGGCTGGTAACATTCACACTGAGAACAGAGATGCACTGGCAATATAGCATATGGAAAGACTAACTTCTAAGCAAAAAAA